>JAQBSW010001930.1:0-117040 GCA_029291075.1 Eudiplozoon nipponicum | reverse complement strand
GACAGCTTGGTGCAATACGAGTGTCCTCGATGTGAAGAAAGGAAGATCCCTCGATAGGAGAGCCGTATTGCAGAAGATATAAGCTACATGCTGCTTGAGTTCGGAGTGGATGCATGACAGTAACGCTAGTTTTTTTTGTAAGGATTGAAGTGTCAACTAGCAAATTTGGTGTAAGATTCATATCGGTGAAAGTCAATAATTTGGAAATCAAGGGACAAAGGGTCGTGACAGATAGATAGATATAATGAAGACAGAGCTCAGATATGTATATTCCAAGATATAAGAAAATAATTCCATGGATCTCGGCTAAGATTAAATTCCAGCCAAGGAATGAAAAGTACACACGAGATAATCTGTAAATCTTAAAAAATACAGAAAAACCTAAAGAAATAACGAAACTGTTTTCCGAATCAAACATCTATAATTCTAAAAATTCAATAAAGCAAAACAGCTCAAGCAAGAGCACTAAACCTGACAATAAGCAACCAAGTATATATTACAATGCTAGAATTTTAAAGCAATTTATACCATTTTGGCTCTCAGTGAACCTCCACAATTCTGTGAGAGTTTGAATGTAGTAATGTCCAAAGGCAAGCAAGAGGTCATTAACAAAGTTCGAAAACATTTAGACTTCACAATTTTAGCTGTTTATCAAGGTCTATTTCGTCCTTAACTAATAGACACCTGTGACTAATCAGGGCTTGCTCATTCTAAGAAACAATAATTAAATAATTTTTCTGCGATTGTAATAAATTATAAACACATTCGTTGAAACAGCGACACAGCGCACAAAACACATATACACAATTATTATATAATGGAATCAAAAATATTTGATCGTTGAAGTTGAATGAAAACTATCTTATATGTGCGTCATTGCTTCATCCCCCGATGATGTAAGTGAACATGCATCGGATTTTTTTACTATACGTATCTTCACGACGGGTTTTATTATAACTATAGAATTTGGAGGATAACGGAAAATGATAAGTGTATTATTCACACTGGCCAACTCGCTCTGTTCACATTTTCTCAAGTAAGACTGATCTACACAGCGCACTGATATTTATATGCTTGTTCACCAATTCAAGTTAAGTTAGAGCATCGACCTGTTCATTTTCAATTGTAAATAGGGGATTCAATGTGATTTGTTGGACTCGTTATTTCTTTTTTTGAATTTTTTCGTGGTGCCAGCTGCATATTCTGCAATGCCGCGTTTCGCGTTCACAGGTTGTAGCTTCGCACCAACAGATTCACAAAGATGCGATTGATACCAATTTCCCTGTCCGTATCGGATTTGTCTTCGATCGGGCTGGGTGTGTATTCGTCCCTTTCTTCGGAAGGCCTCAACATTGTTTATACTAGCCATTCGAAATACGGTTCTATCCAATCTTTGTTTACTGGCTACGTTTCGGAACGCGATTTCCAATAGTCACATATTTACACAGCGCAATAATCACAATAGGAGATTTAAGCAAAATATTGTAGACTTCTTTGGCTCCACAAAACGCATAAATATAACAGCCATCATCGGGGCTAAAGCCGCATCCATCCTTAAAACATTCTCACCTCTGCATATTAGACCATTGAATAAAAGGAAGTAATCATTCCTATTGCGCCTCATTGTTTTAAAGATTTTAAATTTTTCCACACATGCTCCACCACGAACTTAATAGCTTTCCTTAAAGGAACACAACATTAAACGAATACATTCAATAATTTTCAAAACAATATTCGTCTAACTTTTCAACAAATTCAATTTAATCTTTCAAACAGTACACAGTAAGCAATTTGGCACCGGGTGGCCGACCATTTGGCCAATTCATACGTATACGAATTTGCCTTTGAATTTATTAGTCCCAACGGAATACCATGCTTTTGCGTACACAGCAAAGCATAAAATCTAGATATTTGTGTTCTAACTGGCCTCAGTTGTCCGTGTTTGGTATGTGTGATCCATTCATCTCGTAGCAGATAGGAAAACTCCGTCGAAATGAACTTTTCGATTTTCTCCATTGTAACGTGAATGGTGTCTATTTCGAATTGCGGGTCATAAATAAAGTTATTTACAATAGAAGCATACTAAGCGAAATCCATGACGATCAGATTAGAATTGTTTTTTGATGATATCATAAAACAATTACATTATTTGGTTAATTCTCGCAAACCTTCCGTGTGTGCTTATTTCATAGTAGACATTGTTGACTAACATTCCCTTTTATTTTGGTGAAAATGTCGATGAAATCTACTTTATTGCATACTATACATTTATCGTTATTCACCTGAAAGATTTCTAAAATATCGATCTAGATGAAGATATACAATCGTTATGCTCAGCAAATATGTTTGGCCTGTGATAGCTTCGTTTATACTAAAATATTGCTTAATAAATTTAATAAATGACATTTTGTGTATTGGATTTACTACTGACAGTGGAGAAAATAATATTCTAGCTTAGCGTGATGTGTAGTTCCAACACAGATCTGATGGTACGTTATGCGCCATCAATGATTGATTAATTGTATTACCTATAAACATATGAGGCGAAAGTTGTAAAATAATAAATGTTCTTGGCCGCATAAAAATTGTGCAGCCGACATTTTCAGTCAATTACAATTTATGCGAGACTACAAGAGGGGAGAGCTGCATATCTTATTTTGCTTTTAATATATACATTCATTGTGGTTTGATCTTTGCGTTGTCAGGTTGCCGTCGTAATTTCATGATGATCATGGAAGGTCGAAACGCGTCAGTACGTCTAACTGACGTTCTTTTAATTTGTTTGCAAGGCGACTGGTTAAATACAATGTAATTTGTGTTTAATTTAATGGTGAAGAGAAAATGAACAGTAAAATATTTAGCGTTTATTCAGCATTCGCCATCATATATTTTCCTGCTTAATTAGTTTTGACTACTTGTAGAGCCAAAGATCATCTACCTGATAGGGAAGACAAAATTCACTGGAACCTACATTTATTGACCTATATAATTGGAATTGTACCTGTGGACACCTATAAGTAGGCAGATACAGCCGAAAATTGCATTCGTGTTTGCCGGACCACACACCAAACTGGTGTACGAAAAATAAGATTTTTTGCGTGTACGACAAAAAATAAACATGTTATGACCCGCGAAAAATGACGGATGTCAGTAAAACGGGTTTTAGTTTATTAAGTCTAGGTGTTTCAACCTGCTTTCCAATTAATAGACAATTGCAATAAATAGACGTTGAGCAAAATTGTGCAGAGATCAATAATTTGTTCATGGACTGCCACTATATTATGGCTTCTTAAGTCCCACACTAAACAGTGTTTAAATACATGTTTTTTTAAATTTATAAATCTGTTGCACATATTTTTTCAGTTTATTTTTCATGTCGTCCGATTATTCATAATTAAAAAAATATATTTGCGTTCCACTTGTCCAGTATATCAGTTGATATGATGGGGCAAAAGCGATAACGTTAGAGGATTTTCGAGTTCTTCCAAATTCATGTTTGGAGTTAAGTGCTTTTATATTTGAAGACCATTCTGCCCTACAATAATTGTCGTCAAATGTCCACAATTTATAAATAGAGGGAATGACATTGCAGACTTGTATAATTTATTTGAAGATCCTTTTTGATTACCTTTGAAGAGTGCCCCGTTAATGTAAATAAAATGAAAAGCTATCGTAGATATTAAATTTTTTCACTGTGCACGTTCCCCATAGAAAGTTAAACATTTTTACAGAATAATAATAATACACGTTTCCCCTCTCTTCAAATAGGTCTATAGCTATTTGTGTGAATTAAAATAAGGAAGTGGAGGATAGGGTATATTACAGCAATATATGACCAATGTCCGCTGCCCATGACAATAAGTAATAGTTATTGTATGACACACACCGTGTAAAATTGTGATGTGTTACTTGAATAACGGATGCTCATATATATATATATATATATATATATATATATATATATATATATATATATCAAAATCTACTTATTTGCAGTTCACGTAAAATTAATTTTTTTTATTTCACCAATTTAATGGAAGAGGACGAAATTTTTTCCGCTCAATTAATCATTTATGAGTTCGATTCTACCCACTGCAGTTGTTTCGTCGATTAATTGAATGTCGTTCATGAAAATAATAAATTGCATTTGAATTTATTATGCTCTATTTAAGCTGAAAGTATATTTTTTTCCTAAAATCATTTCACATAACTTTAGTTTTGCATAAATATGAAAATTAATTTTTCAATGAAATCAAACCGGATTATCCGAGTTATAGAGTCAGCTTGTAAACGTTATGGATCTTTAGAACAGGAGGCATGGCATGGCATAAATTTCTTTTAACTAATTTCACAGCTGTGTAATTCAACGCGTTTATGCTTGCCCTAGATGTGTGTGGTTACATAATGCCAAAACGACCACCTACTTAGGAATGTTCTCTTGAAAGTTTAAATTCAATTGCTCACGAGGTTACCAGATTAAAAGCTTGTCGAATATGCGCTCAGATGACAAGTTATATTATGTGTTGAACACATGTCTTGACGCCTTTATAAATATTTCTTATGTACTATAACCTTGTTGTCCTTTCGAAGGTGCCTTTAAAATTACCTTTTATCAAGTTTTTGAGATTCAAGCAAACACCAATCCCATTAAATAAAAACCGGTCGCCGAACAACATCGCAAAACTACCGCCAGTCGCAAGTACTGAAGCGTTTCAACCTTCCGTGATCACAAACAGAGTACGACGGCAAACTGACGAGCAAAGATTTATCACAATTGAACATATATGGAAAGCATAGTTAGATAGTTTTGTTATGTATTTGAATGATTGGATAAATCCAATGCGATTAGTTTTTACTTGAAGTTTGCAAACTTGATTTAGAGAATTGTTACAACCACTCGCGCAATCAATTATTGCTTAATTGTTTTGTCGATGATATATATATATATATATATATATATATATATGGAGTGTGTGTGTGTATATGGTGAAAGCTGCAAACAGTTAATGTTCGTGATTGCATAGAAAATGTACAGCGGACATTTCCGGTCAAGTACAATATATGCAAGACTATTAGAGGTGAAAGCCCCATACATAATTTTGCTTTCCACATATATTCAATTCGGTTTTATCCTCGCTAGTCAGTTTGACGTGGTACACTTTTGATGACCATGGAAGGTCGATGCGCGTTAGTGCATGTACCTGGCGGAAGTTTTGTTATGTTGTTCGATGACTGGTTACATAAAATGGAATTGGTGTTTATTTCAAGCTCGCAAACTTGATTTAAAGAAATGTCACCATTATCCACGCAATCAATTATTGTTTATTTGTATTGTCTATATATATATATATATATATATATATATATATATATATATATATATATGTGTGTGTGTGTGTGTGTGTGTGTGTGGAGAAAACAGCAAACATTTAATGTTCACGACTGCATAGAAATTGCGCAGCCGTCATTTCCAGTAAAGTACAATGTATGCAATACTACGAATTGTGAGAGCAGCAATTCTAATATTGCTTTCCTTGTAAATGCAATGCCGTTTGGTCCTCGCTAGTCAGTTTACCATTGTACTCTAATGATGATCATGGAAGGTCGAAACGCGCCAGTGCGTGTTAATTACGGTTGTTTTGTGATGTTGTTCGATGACTGGTAAATACAACGAGATTTGTGTTTACTTAAAACTCGCAAACTTGATTTAAAGAATTGTTATCACCACCCGCGCAATCAATTTTTTATTAATTGCCTTTAAACATGTTTTCTAGTGATCAAACTGCAATGTAGTCATTAAATGTTTGAAACAGATAAGCTGTAACTTCTTCAATTATTCGTGTTCCAGTCATGTTTTGACTAATATTCTGGTTTTTTTCCATATGAAGTGTTTTTTGATTCATTTATTTTCAAATGTTGTTTTTTATAGATATACCACTTCAGACAAAGAAATTCATGTTCGGTAACCTCAGACTCCCCATAAGTTAATAATTTACTTTTTTGCATAATCTGGAGTAACACAACGTTTCGCGATATATATAGGTAATATAAGGAAACTATCATTGATTGTGCGGAGGGTGGTAACCATTCATCAAATCAAGTTTGCGGGCTTCAAACAAACACCAACATCATTGCATTTAACCGGTATTTTAGCTGTTTTTCGACGACTGGTTAAATGCAATGGTATTGGTATTTACTTCAAGCTCGCAAACTTGATTTAAAAAATCGTTACTACCACCCGCGCAAACAATGATTTTTTAATTGTATTGCATTTTGACTTGTTTGCAAGTGATCAAACCGCAATGTAGTTATTAAATGTTTCAACTTCTTCATCTATTCTTGTCTCAATTATTTCAATGATTACCATTCTGGATGTTCATATATGAAATGTTTACTGGTTTATTTTTTTCAAATGCAAATGAATTCATGTTTGATACTGTCAGGTTATCTATAAACTAATAATTCTCTTTTTTGCACTTACTGTTTCGTCACCACTTTTGTTAATTTTTATTATTCATATATTCCATTCAATTAGAATTTAGAGATATTTTAAGAAAAATATTTGTTGTCATGTATTACCTTAGCAACATGCATTAGTCACAATTTGTAAAGTATTTTTTATCATAGCAAGAAATAGGTTAATAGTTATTATGAATCAAACAACGCAAGTTTAAAAAAGAAGCAAATTCCTTTGAGTTACCAAATTTATCCGAAATTCAAAATAGGAGAAATGAAAATTTACTTTATCGATGACAATTAAATTTTCATTTCCGAATTCCCGATAGTTTTATTCGGTTCTTATGTGCCGTGTACCATTCCATATGGATATTAACTCCAACAATATCATTCACATGCATTTGATTGGCCGAAGCAGTTAGCAAATCAAAAGCATGTAAGTATTGACAAAGTTTCTGTGGAATTTTAATGCTCATGCATATTT
Organism: Eudiplozoon nipponicum; assembly: GCA_029291075.1. Lineage (NCBI taxonomy): Eukaryota > Metazoa > Platyhelminthes > Monogenea > Mazocraeidea > Diplozoidae > Eudiplozoon > Eudiplozoon nipponicum. The sequence continues at coordinate 110,100 of JAQBSW010001930.1, read as the reverse complement.
TTGTGCATAAATTAGCTAAAATCAAACTTTATAATTAAGGACATTATAGTGGTTATAATAAAATACATATGAATCATTTGCATTAAAATAGCCACACATAGGCAATGGATAAAAATTATGCATGGGAAATATTATTAAATCTAAATATACTTTAAATACCTAGATAGGGTAAGGAAACAAAAGAAATAATTTTAATTCAATACATATATTAAAGAAATAGGATATAGAAAAAAATTAGATTCCAAATGTAATCATACATAAGAATGACAAATTTTCTTTGAATATATGAAAACAAGAACACACTTAAATTTATCAAAAAATAAACTAAATAAAACATAAAATACTGAGTGCAATGCATCTAATTTATAATATTTATATATATATATATATATATATATATATATATATATATATATATATATATATATACATGTACATCTATATACATATATGTATATATACATGTGTGGATAAATTTTGACAGGCATGCGCTTTGGAATATACATTTGCACATTCTAATCTGTACAATTAAGATTAACCTTATAGGTGGATAGATAATGGACGGCAGGAGAATCAAAAATGTTTTCATCATAAATGTAAAGCAGAATGACATTCATAGGTTATTTTACGCGCACATTCCGTTAAATTTGGCTATGCATGCGTTAGTTAATCGTTTCACTGAGGCATTTAAACACTTAAATGATGGAAATAAGCAGTGTAAAAATACATGTTTATGTCACCAGTTATGCTTAAATGGATTATTTGTTTATTTATTCAATACAAGTTTCGATTACTGTGATATTGTCGTTTCTAATGTTAAAATTGATGACAATCCTTATTCGAAACCCGACAATATGTGGAAATAAAAAGTTTTTACGCACATTTCCTTGGATTCATTAAGGAAAGGAACCTTTAATATAGTGAATGTTCCCTCATAATTATAAATACTCTATTTAGATTAAAGTTTCAGTTGAATTAAGTGAGATTTTTATATCTGTATATGGCTTCGTTCGTAAAAATATTGTGATATCTGCTTGGAGATTAACAATCAGCGAATACAATTCTGGAATTAACTCAATTCTTAAAGACAGTGGCATATATTTTGACATAAATAATGTGTTACTTCTTTGCATATACTTGATGTTGGACTATAGTGAGCATAAAATAGGGTCAAATCAACTATTACATACCAACCCGAATCAAATAAATGCAAGTGATGCAATTTACCAATATGTTAATTTGTATTTCAAATGGAATAATTCTTGAAACTTTGGCTAAATTCTTGCAAATGGATTTCGGTTAAAAATGAATGTCATCTTCCATAGATTATCGATTAAAGACTCATGTTGACATCTTTTATATTGAATCACAAACAAATATGGCACTCGTTGTCAAGTCGTTGTTATTATGATTGCCAGAATGGTGGCTGTATTGAGCTCTCAGGACTTCAAGTCATCTAATGGCACTTTAATTAATAACAGTGTCCAAGATGAACATTTATAAAGCAGGAATAATCTCATACAGAATCTATCCTATTTGTTCTATTAAACAAATGATTCGGAATAATATCCTCACAACTTTGTATACATTTAAAATAACTTGGCAAATTTGGACTGATTACATTAAAAGCCCGTTTTAAATCTGGCAGCAGTATATGTGTTAGAAATAAAGGTAATATTAATACTTCAACTTCGTTTGCTGATACTTCTCGAAACGTTGCTTTTAAGGAAATAAGAATGTTTTAACGAACCGACGAGGCCTGGATTATTCCCATTCCAAACTGGGTTCCAAAGAATTGTGGGGAAATGCAGTAAGACGTGTGCTATGACATTTGAGCTAATCGAGAAGTTGGGCAGTTATAGACAAAGTGTGCTTAAATTTATGCTCATAATAATTTGTAAATGGTATTCTATTGAAATGCTTACATAAAGTAGGCTAGCAACAAACGGCAGCATTTATCTAAAAATATGTACAACTAATCAAGAATCAGAACCATATGTTTAATTATAATGCGTGTTAACGATGCAGACGAATGAATAAATAAACGTCTATGTTTAAAATGAAAAAGACTACTGATATAGGTTTATCATAAAAATTCAAAAACGTGTGTCAAAAAAAATTGGGCAATTATGGAAGCGGTTACGGCTAGCCATGTCCTTCTAATGGGCGATGATAGGTTTCAAAACATGATGCCGGGAAGTGATCTGGGCAACATTAATGTGGATGCGCGTAATTGCAATACGACACAGAATCGTTTGAGCAGTTCAGGTGCACGTTCGTGCTCACTGAATCGCAAATATCCAATCAAAAGCGGTGTCCTATCGTTTCCAACCAGCCAATCAAAGCATAAGCTGTCATCTGATACTGAAACAACCTCAAATAAAACGCAGACAAGTTTGCCTGCCGTCAACCGTTTAAATGTTGTAAGGAGCATCCTAGGCGATTCTAAACGAATCCCAACTAGTCCACGTGCGTCATCATCGGTATCGGCTCTCGTTCAAAGCCGAAAAGCAAATAACTCGAAATATTATACAATTCGTTGTCGGCAAAATACTCCACGAATGCGCCCACCTTTACAGCGCCAGCGTTATTGCTATCCTGGGCAACAACAACAAAAGGAATCTGAAAGACAGCGTAAATTAGCCATCAGCCATAGATACCTTGTACGTCATAAAGCCCAGCAATTAGAAGGCGTGCGAAAATATAATCCTGTCGGGGGAACAATTAAGAAAGAAACTGAAACGAAATTAGAATCTCATCCGCAGTTTCAGCAGAATGAGCAAGTAGATATAAGAAAAAATATTCCGTACGCCAGTAAAAATTTACCATGTCGTGATATTCATTGTTCTCAACAACACAGAAGAAACCCCATCTATGACAACCACCAGTGCGCTTATTTGGATTCGAATGCAAAAATTCACGCAAGCCAAATCTCGACAGACGTGAGCCATCGTTTGCCAGCGCCTATGAGATGTGCAAAATTAGACAATAATACTAATATATTAGTCAATGCACAATATTTAAGAAAGCACAACAAGCATCCAAATATTCCAGATTACTGCCTTCGAGTGAAAAATGCACAATTTGCCATTGATCACTCTCTCCAAGAATCCATTCTCTGTGGAAATAGTTCTAATTTTTACTGTCATTCTAATATGAGATTAAACAAAAAGATCTTAGCCCCGAGTTTTATTGAAAGCCAACCACATTCAATTTCTTCTTTTTCGCCCATTCTCTTCTATGAAAATGATCACTATCATATAAATGCAAATGATTCCAGTAAAGCGTTTAATTCTTATGCGTATGCAAGTAAGCAAATTGACGAGGGTAAACAAAGTTATTCAAAGTGTACCCTAGAATGTGATCGAAACTCTTTCAAGAATAATGAATTCGAAATGAAACCGCGTGGTGTGGAAGGCGAAGAGCAGTCTATGTCTCCTACTGGGAACAGCCATGACATTTCCAATAGCAAAACATTAATTCGGCCGCAGATCAGTTCACTGGCACTTAAAAGTGACCACTTTAGTAATGGTTGTAATATTGCTTGCAATACACTTATAAAATGCAGTTGCAATGGATCAAGTTATGGCGACCAATTTAATGACTGTGATAACGTTCATAGAAGTTCCGACATAGCAATGTGTTATAAGAATATATTAAGAGAGGAGGATATCCCAATTTCACTACAATCTACAGTCGAATCTTTTGCAGGTAAACTACTTTCATCAACGAAGCCAAGTGTGGGACAGAATTCCTCTCTATCCGTTAAAACAGATAGGCATGATCAAAGACAATACCAAGCTTCCACTGGATTTGCTCATTTCCAAGACAAACCTCTAAGTATTCTCTCGACTATTGCTGTCGAACCGTATTGCAACGGCTGCTCTTATCCTGTCTCAATGAGGCAGAATATTATGCCGATAAAAGACGGAAGGCGAGCGAGTCAAAACGACGGGTCTTTCATAGCTAACATTCAATCGGAACCGTTTATGCCTCATAATCGAAATGAAGTTGTTGATAATAGCGTCAATTGCTTAACTGAAGTCAATAAAAAAGATTTTGTCATACAGGACGCCGAAGAGCTGGATGCTAATGATGAATACAACACAGGCCAAATTGGCTTAGGCTCTCTCAGTATCGATATCAAAACAAATACAGCTGATGAAAAAATTGAAGCAAGTACTTCGCAAATGTTTGCGCAGGCAGATACCAATGGTGGACAGTCAATCTATTACATAATTAGGAATGATAATATACATGATAGTACAATCAATCAAATAAGCAACGAAAACATTGAATGTAATAACATCTTACTAGGGCTAAATGGAACTCTTCATTGTGCCACTAACAATGCTAAACAGATTATGAATTATATAACTAATTTAAACACTAATGACGCTGAGGAGAAAATTAAACATCAAAATAATAACAATAATTATAATACTATAAATAATAATAATATTAATAATAATAATAATAATAATAATAATAATAATAATAATAATAACAATAATAAAATAATAATAATAATAATTATAATTATAATAAATAATAATAATAATAAATAATAATAATAATAAATAATAATAATAATAATAATAATAATAATAATAATAATAATAATAATAACAATAAATAATAAATAATAATGATAATAATAATAATAATAATAATAATAATAGTAATAATAATAAAAGTAAATTTACAATAGATCATTGTGTAGAAAATACAGCCAATTTTCCGATCGGTCGCACTTTTGCAGATACGAATTCACATCAATCCATTCACAATTTTAATCAATTTGGAACTAATTATTCGACAACGTTTGTCACCTCTTACGTAGAAACTAACAATCGTTGTAAATCTCTCGATACCAACACCAGAACAAGTACTAACTTAACTGAAGATTCCCAGTTTTTAGTTTCTAATAACAGTAAAAAATATTATGATAATAGTGATCGCTATAAATCGTTTCATAAAAAATCAGAAGCCAAATCCTATTCAAATGTATGTGAAATAAATAATAATTTCGAAGATAAAAATAACTCAGTCAAATTAAGCGGTGTCATTAAAAGTGTTGCAGACACCAGTTCTAACAGCGATCTTGCATTTACTACAAAGCACTGGGATGGTATTGTTGAGCTAAACTGTGGATCGACTCCACATCCACCTGTAAAAGCTGTAGAGTGGCGTCAATATAACAATGGAGCAATGGATAATGAAGTTGTTAATGAAGAATCAATCAATCATACCACATTGGATAAAGTAAAATATCCCCAGGAAGTAAGTTTTCGTCATTTTCATCATTGCAGTCAGCCCCTGGATGAACAAATACTAAAATCTATCAGTTTACCTAATGGCGAATTTGAATTGATCTCGCGGCTATCAAAGGAGAAACTTGAAGAAACAAAACAACTTCCAGCCGGCAGTACAGAACAGGATAGTAATATTTTCATGACTGCTCAGTGTTCAATGCACTTCGAATGCATAGATGGAACAACTGACCAATTGCTCGCTGCTTCTGCTAGTGAAAATTGTAATCACATTGCAACTAACCGACAATTTAGTGAGGAAAATTTGCACACACATACACTCGTCACACCTACAACTATTCAAAAAATACAGAAAACGCTTTCTACACCATGCTGTAAATCAGGAAAAAATGAAAGTGCAACAGAAGAGGATAAATTGAATTACAGTTTTGACGTAGAGTGTGAATGTAGGTACAAAAGGGATCCGTTTAAAACAGAGGTCAATAAATTTGAAAACAGAGATCATTTGCTTATTTTGCAGCCTGGAAATATACGCAGAACTTGTACGTATGGAAGCATATCTTCTGTGCCTGGAAATTTACAAAGTGATTTAAAGGTTTTTGACACATATCCTCAAATGCAAAGTGCAACAAATACCAAGAATTTTACCACCAGTCTTGCGATCTCACCTGTGAATACTGTGAATAATTTAAACGGATACACACTTTACGCCCCGCTGGAAAATACTGTGCTAAATATACCAATTTCAACACCAAAATTGTGCCATATATGCGCAGTTGTTAATCAACAGCCATTTGAATCTCTCATTTTAGAAGCCGAAAACTGTCCAGAAACTGCAACATTTATTCAGAACGACATTTCCTATCCGTCACGAACTCACTGTCTGCGTTTCTCGGCACAATGTATGCAAAGTGCAAAATCATCGGATCAGACTCAAAACCTTTCTCCAAGCCATAAAAGATGTGACTGTATTGTCATTAAAATTAACCGAAGTGCCGAAAGGAAGTCATTGAAACAAATTAGCGAAGATGAGAAGGAGAACGAGAAACTAGAATTGAGTGAATTAAAAAGTTTAAGTAAAATCAAATTTTTAAAGCACAACGACGATTTTGCCGTGCACTCGCAACAACAAAATGGCGTAGAAGAGCTTGAATTGAAAAATTCTCTTCCGACGAAACATGATTCTTTACACTTTAACTCACCGAAATCAGATAAATCAGAAACTGAAGACAAAATTTTGAGTCTACGTGAGCTCGATGAAGGCACGCGTGAAGATATACACGCGCAATCTAAGATCACAGATGTAACTAGTAGCCAGGTAGGCAAGTTAGCTGTAACAAAATGGACGAGTGCAAACACACCGGAGGGCTTTATTCACGAATCATCAAAGTTAGACAATAGTATAACGACATTTGACACTGTTTTTAATGATGTTGTCAATTTCGAAACCTTAAATAGCAACAGAACAGAAATTAATGCAAATTTGGATATTAAAAACAGTCTCGATCCCGCGTTTGGTTCATTAAGTAAGAATTTTGTAACTTCTGGTGTTTATATTAACCGACATCTCCTAGATAAGCAACAGAATACAAAAAAATTTTGGCAGCAAGATATACAACCATCTGGCAAATTCGACAGCGTTTTGCAATGTGAAATCACTTCGGACATCTTAGACTCCACTGTCGAAGCGTCTCGCAAATATAAATATGATTTCTCACGTAAACAATTTATTTCAAGACGCAAGCGTTGCGTAAAAGCTTTCTACCTTTGGCGAGAAAAATATAAAAAATCATCTTCGACCAGAGATGTACTGCGCACATACTTGTCGCGAACGGTTAGTTGTTTTAATCTACCAGAAAGATACATAAGATCGCTTCAAATCCCCCATCAGCAAAAAAATAATATTCCTTATTCCGTTCAATTGAAACGACGAGTTTTTTCATCCGGTGCTGACAGGACAATTCATAATCAACAACTTGACGAAATGTCGCAGAAAGTTAGATACGCTCAGAATAGTCGCCCACCATTGAACTCATCGTTTGATAATCTGCGAGATCTCTCAACTTTGCCCAAATCAATTCAGGCTAATTACTCACATTTTGAAGACAAAACTGATTTAGAGGCGAATCGACCCCAACATTCCACAGATTTTCGTGATTCAACAAAAATGTACAATAGCACTATTCACAAAAATAAATACAGAAATGGTCAAAAATATAATGCTTCTGAGGATGATGATCAAAGTGATGGCTCAACTAACGTGGTTTCGCCAAGATCTACTAGAAGATCAACGATATGGTCATCAAAGTCTGGTCCATACGAGCTTCTTAGACCAGCACAACAATTTACATCGAGTTTGATGGAAAAATCTTTACGATCTGTCTCAGAATTGGGCAAAAGTCTTGCAGCCCGTTATCGCTATTCGACTGTTGATAGACCGTCTGCTATCAAACCCACTGACGAACGTCTGAACTTAAAGCGTGCTTCATACAACCTCTGTGGAACTATGTTTGTGAATCCTAACGCGTATTACAAAAACGAGACAAGTCTAGATAAAGACTTTATTGAAAGAATTCAAGTTGCCGCAAGTAATTCGGACGAAATTCGATTATTGCCAAGCATATCAGCTCAAGAATTTTCATCTGCCTTGCAAACCTCGCAACAGAAACTGGAGCATAAGCACAAACTCTACTATACCAAACATTGCAAGAATAACGCTAATTCTGTAAGTGAACTCAACCAGTTTACGACAACCGCTCTGGTAGGAACTGCACATTCTACAGACCTAATGCTATCGTCTCTAAAAGCGCAAAATTTACCAAGTGTAAATGAGGCCAGCCTTGGTCAAACTGCTGACAAAATAATGTACGATAATTCTCATTCATTAAGAGAGGAAAAAAATGGAATAGTCAGAAGCAGCCAAAAGAATGGCGAGCTAGGGCACACATCGAACGGCAGCAGTTCTCAATGCCAGCCAGAATGTTCACCAATTACTGGTAAATGTAAACCGATGGATGACAAGAAAACTAAACGAAGGGTGAGCATTCAGTTGTCCATAATTTATAAAATTTAAATTATATTTCCCACTGGAAAAACGAAAATAATTTTAAGAATATGTACTCGTCCATCCTGTCATGTGGCAAAAAAGTAACCGAATTTTATATTTTCAAAAGGATAAACTTGCAGAAAATAAATAATGACAACGATGGTGAAATTCTTAACGTTCCTCTTATTTTGACGGGTTATGACACACTCAATTCAATCTCATTATTCCTGTATGTTCGCTCTGCTAGCGATAAGTTGGACGTACCGTTGAATCCATCAATATGAAATAAAACACAAAGTGGGATTTCTAATTTAATCATTGACAAATATAAAGTAATTCAGCTTCTAAGAATAGCAACTGTTATTGATAAACATAAAAAGTGCACCAGCCTAATTTAAATTGACAAAATTCTTTCAAATTTCAACGAAACTTGGAGGGATGTATAAGAAACACCTAAACACTTCAATAATAGCATAAATAATTAGTATGATGACCAGACAGATTCCGTTGAAGTCGTACAATTTAGTTGTGGAAACACCAGAGTCTTATAAAATCAGCTATTTACTTGATAAGTATCAAAGACATACAAGAACTGTCCACTTGATGAACTGCATCTGCTCGATTAGGAAATTCTTATTTTTTCTGGGTACACATATATAATGATATCTTGCCAAAGTTTTTTCCACGTACATACATACCTAAATACGTACATACATACATACATACATACATACATACATACATACATACATACATACATACATACAAAACATACATACAGACATACATACATACATATATACATAATAAATACATACATACATACATACACACGAACATGCATATACATGCATATATACAAACATACATGCATACGTACATACAAATATGCATACATGCATATATACATACAAACATGCATACCTACATAAAAAAACGTACATACATACATAAATACATGCATACATACATATATACATATATAAAGGCATACATACATACATACATACATACATACATACATACATACATACATACATACATACATACATACATACATACATACATACATACATACATACATACATACATACATACATACATACATACATACATACATACATACATACATACATATACACATACATACATGCATACATACCTACATACATACATACACATACATACATACACATACATATACATACATACATACATACACATACATACATACACGCATACCTACATACACATATATACATACATAGATATATACATTCATACATACATACATACATACATACATACATACATACATACATACATACATACATACATACATACATACATACACACATATATATACATGCATAAATACATACATACATACCAATTTGCATACATGCATATATACATACATACATGCATACATACATGAGCACATACATTCATACATACATTCATACATATATAAATACATACATATACATACATACATACATACATACATACATACATACATACATACATACATACATGTTCATACCTACATACATACATACATACATACATAGATACATACATACATACATACCTACATACATATACATACATACATAGATACATACATACATACATACATACATACATACATACATACATACATACATACATACATACATACATACATACATACATACATACATAAATACATGCATACATACATACATACATACATACATAAATACATACATACATACATACATACATACATACATACATACATACATACATACATACATACATACATACATACATACATATACACATACATACATACATACATACATACATACATACATACATACATACATACATACATACACATATACATACATACATACATACACTAGGCCATCTTGTCGCACATTACATCACACTCAATTTTCAGTTATACACTAACTATTGTAACTTGATTAGTCTATTTTCCCTTTGGGAGGAGCTCATATGGCATCCATTTAGATGTCATATTTCAACATGGACGGGATACGAACCTGAGCATAATTGCTTTGAAGTCTGACTTTATCCGCTGATTCACCAGTGCCGCTTCATGATGCAATTAGGAATCATATACGTATTTATATTTTCCTATTAGCCTTTCCTGCAGGCGGAGCCTTTTTGGCATTTTCAAACCCTAATTTCTGACTTACCATCCCTGATTGGTCGTTATGCAACCGACACCATGAACTTTAATGATATTACCTTGATTTTAAGTCCAATGAAATGATTTTGATCATATGTATATTGCATCATTTAACAATGACAATTCATTTCATACACTTATTTGGTACTTATTGAGACGTCTTCAAGTTTTCCTCAGAATTTTCCCTAGTCGAGATACGATATGCCACTGTGCAGTGAATAAAAAAAACATACTCCGATGCAAATGAGCCTAGGTTATTATCCTATCCGCGATTAATTATGAACACTACTTGAAGAGTAGCCAATATGTAAGAAACAATTATACTGAATTAATTTCCTTTGCTACCTAATTCAATACTTTGTACTTAGAATATACGCACAATCAATATACGGCCATGAGATTAATATTAATATAATTGCTCCAAGTGACGTGATGTCTGTTTTATAATGTCTAATCGGGGTGTTCAGTTAGAATTTCGGGTCTTTAGAGACTCCATATACGTTCCACATAAAAGTAAGCTAACCAGAAAATATCAACTGGTGTATGACTTCAAATTGCATGTAGTATGTCGTACTGGTGGCGTAGTGGATATTATCAAAAACGCAGGCACAAATGTTTCCGGGTTCGTATCCGGTCCACAAGAAACTATGGACAGTAATTGACGACGACCAAAAAAGTTTGTAACTGGTCTTCTAGAAGAAATGCTCCGAATAAAAAATGAAATATTGAATTTCAACTAAATGTATACATATAATACAAATCTCGCCATTAAACTTCAAATTAATATAATTACATTTAGTTGTATAATGTGTGTATTGAATTTAATTACGCGCATAGCTTTATGTATCATTTATTACTCATTTAGAAATATGAACCCGAACATTATTACAAACTGATTATACTTTTTGAGGTGTAATTCAACATCATAATTTTTCTTCAGTCTTGTTACATTGAAAAACAATTAAACTGATTTTCAATTTTTCTCCATTTCGCTCTTTTTAACTTTTCCTATATATTGTAATTACGTTTTTTAAATTTATTTCACAAAAGTTCCATGTGTTAATTAGCATTACGAAACTTTTAATAAAATATTTGACAGAATTCATAAGGCAACATTTCTGTAAGTTCCCGTTTCTACATACATATATCAGCTGGTGAATATAGAAAGCACAGTGTTTCATATATGTGTATAAAATAGGGTGATATATCTGCCTCGCTGTACGATTACCATTTTAAAATTTTATGGTTCTTTTTAATAAAGAAATTAATCATATTACATATCCTAATTCCGTAACGGAATGGTGGGCTACTTTTCAAAATACTGAGCGCTAATTTTTGCCATAAAGAATAGATTCGAATAGGATTTTCGAAATTTAGATTATGAACTGATTCAAAATATTGATTGTTGGCGAGCAGAATTTACGGTTTTAAACAGCATTTGATTAAAATAAGGCACATTAACAATCCGGCATATATTCAAAACATCAGTGATGAAAAAATATATAATTATAAGGAGTGAGATGTGCTAAAACTTATTTTTAATTATCAACTAGACCAATAAATTTACTCGCATTGAAATGTCATAGCAAATAGTCGTACAAGCCTTGATCAAATCTGATAAGACAAAAAGTGCAAATTTAGTGCAACCTTTAAGACAACTTCACGAATTTGATAGTGTCAACGCACAGTGATTTTCCAGTTAAATGTAAATTTTTAAATAATAAATAGTAAATTTAATAACAAGTTGATGCTTCTACGTGAATAAATTTTGAGATGTATAAAAGAATATTGCACATATCCTTTTTTACATACATGTTTTTCATGTTAGTAGATGTAAACATTGGCGTATTGGGAGATTTTCAAAACGATTATACATTCGATTTATGATAATTAATATTTGTTTAACTGGGTTTGTATTGTTGACAATCTTTTATTAAGGAAACGTCACTATACAAATATAAAAATGTGCGTGCGTATTTATTAACATTCAAACATTTTCAAAACAAAAATTATAATATAAAATTTAAGTTTAGATACGAATGAATTATAGGAAAAACAAGAGTAAGATTATCAATAATAATCAAATAATATGCAAAAATCCGGGAAGCTGGACTATGAAATGTTTAAATAATATTTTTTTCAAGACGTTACAATAATAAATAAGTAAACTAAAAGATGACTAGCATTCTGGCTTAAAGCCAGAGGGAAGGATAATTTATGTGTTAAGTGCCAAATATCATATAGTAAAAGCAATAGACAACAAATCGATCAATAAAAATTCGATTACTGTAAAAATATAAACTGATGAATTAGAAATTGGCATCTTGTTAGACGAATGTGTGTCTTGATTATTTATCGCAATAAATTTGATTATAATTTTGCCTTAAAATTGATTTCTTTATATAACTATATCTCATACGTTTTCTGTTAGAAACAATTTCTTGGGGATATTAATTTCAGAATCCTGTCACTAAAACGGTTGAAACTGGAGTTCAACAGATCCTTTACTATTACACATATACTTATAATTTTATTAATTTGGATTTATTAAAATATCGTCTGTAATTAGGTGAATTTAATAAAATTTAACCAAAGCTTATTCCAAAATATATATATGGATACTCTGTTACAATGTTACGTGGTTCAATTAGCAATTAAATTAAAATGAACTTTCCAAGCTAAAACACTGCATTAACTCATGTTGTAAATTCACTTATTAAATCTTTCCTATTTTATTTGATATTTTTCTAAAGCTTGAATATGTTTCGATTAATTTTTCATTTCAAAAAATATGTACATTGCTTATTTTAAGCAAAATTTAGGATAATTTCTCATATTTCAGCATTAACATGCAATGTATGCTGATATCCTAAATCTAAACACACAATAAAAATTATAACTATCCTTAATACCACTTAATTTACACTACAAGTAAAAATATAAAAAAGTACAGAAATAAAAAAAAACCTTTATTTTCATTAGATATACGCATATGATTCAAACCCTTCTGTGTCAAATTGTGTAAGAATTCAACTTGAGGCCTCGAACTTCATGGAGGAGACAATTATAATTAGCAAGATTCACACATAAATTTTTCACACGTCTAGATTTTTTCTCTAAGGTGAAGTTTATATGGCAAACATTTAGACTCAAATTTCCAACAAACCATCCCAAATCTCTTATTATTGAACAGACACCACACAATATGGGAAAGTGGTATACCAATAAACATTTATCTAATTATATGAATATTGGTACGCGAGCGGTGGTAACATTCACTACAATAAAGGTCGAGATCTTGATATAAATAATTGACCCATTAACTACATACATTGGGTGTATAATCTATATATTGTATTGTGTGGAAAACGCAATTCATCCAGTAGAACGGTTTCGTTATTATTGGGGACCCATCACATAATGGTCGGAATTTGCCGCGGACAGTGTTTGAACCTGGGCATGTTTGCTTCACAATCTGGCGCTCTAATGACTGAGCCAATCTGCTGCATACTGAACACAATTTTAAGTTATTTACAAATGCACACAAATCATTTATAGTTTATTTTTATTATTATAAAATTCTATGCTTATCGTTTCCTTAATGGCGTCCTTATATTATAAAATTAATTTTACCATGAATTAAATAATTAAAAAGAGGGAACAGTGCATTAAAAGAAACACCAATGTAGCCTTCTCAAGATTAATTAATTTTCGTAAACTTGGCTTCCTTTCTGAATACTTATTAAAATATTATATTATTTCCTTATCTTGTCATGTACTAATAATTTCAATAAATTATCGAAATATATTTTCCTACTATCAAGTTCATTGTTTGCCATTTTACCTCTAGGCTATTGTTTTAAAATTCCATATAGCTGCAAATATAGCGTTTTATGTGTCACAGATTGAAGGAACATTCGTGTCTTGCTTTAAAATAACATGTTTAATACTTTACTTTAATAAAATTTGAATTGAATAAATTTGCAGGACATCTAAACATGTTGTATAGTACGTGCTGTATTTTCACAATTATGACAAGGTAATTTTTCAAGAAAATTGGAATCAATGAGATCATTCAATTATCCAGCATATAAGTCTTGTAAAATAATTCCGCTTATATAAATTTTCACGATTTTATAGTGAGTAAACCCGTTAGTATACACACATACAAAACACACGCACGAGCTTTTTAAAAACTATTTCTTCCCAACTGAAACAACGCAATCGGAATTGCGTAACTTTTGTTTTAGAAAATTTTACCCATTTTACAAATAAATCAATTAAATCTGAATTCACAATTTCTTGAAAAATTATAATGAAGCTCGGCTTAATAAGACCACGCTTTAAATGATAAACGCTTTTGTTATTACCAATGACTTTCATCTTATAACATGCCAGTTTAAATTTATTCAATTTTCGACACTTTCTGTTTCGCAGTACGTAATAATCTCTATTATTCTTTCATCTGTTAAATTCATATTACATTGCAAACTTTCTTCCGTTTCGCAAAAAATACTAGCGCAAATTTTTTTATAGCTCGAGGGGTTATAGGCCAAATTTTGGGTTCATAGGAGTGAAAAAGTCTTTTCCAGTCAAATTCATGCTATGTATTAAGTTTTCAATAGAATCACACAACGGGATAACAATTTTATCAACGATTATTACAAAATTTGTTCTCTTATTTATATGCCAAACTATAGATATTATTATCGTTCATTAACTAATCTATGTCAATAAATTCATTTAAAAGATCTGCGTGAACGCAATTTTGACTAGAAAGTGTTTAACTTAATAAGTTTACTATTTTCTATGCCATAAAATTTGGTTTATACTCGATGGATTAACTGCTTATCTGGTAATTCATTGTGTTTTGGTAAATAAAAATAATTTAATTTTAATTTAGACCCTGAGCCTACGATTTTGAAACTAACATCTCAGTATTCTTCAGATAATTTTAACAGAATTTAACTAATGGAAGACTGCGAATAATATTTATTCGGAGAAATAGTTTAAAGAAACGTGTTATTAATTTTATATATATATATATATATATATATATATATATATATATATATATACATACATAGTTAATAAAGTTCATATTGACTTAAACATTCCATCAGTCAGCATAGTTATGCAGAGTATGCACCAATACCGTTATCCTTCTTTTTAACAAAATATGTCTGATCCTTTTAGTGCAAAAAATCGCATTACTATGCATTTAAATGAAATATTCACGGACTGATGATCAGTGCCCGTGCAACCTAAGATTGCTTGATCCCTTATGAATCGTGTGAGCAGGATTGCTCTTAAATAGCGTCGATGCCAAAGCGATGACATCATATATCGGCTGTCTAATCATGGCTGCAACTATGTTAATCAAGTACAACTTAATTAACCTCCAGGGAAATGTCGATTTTAATATAGATTTGTGTAGCTATTTTTAAATTAGTTGTCAAACAGGGAGGCCATTACGTTTATAAAATATATACTACGCATTTGAAAATTATAAAATTTTTGGTTCGGATATTTTTAGACATTTGTAGATTTAATTGAAAAAATATAGTTTTGAAGCATAATTAATTTAAACCAGGTTAATAAAATGCAGTATATACACATAATACGCCTGCCATATGTTAATATAAATGATAATATCCTTTAAATCGAAATTTATAATATCCTCTATTATTAAAAATTGAAAAGATACATCGGGCATTAAAAATGTTGAACTGTAAAATTTCTAAAGATTTAAATGAGATAGAATTGTGGACAAAATAAGCTAGAAAAAGAAGTGCGTCTCCGCAAAAGCTGAACAAATTTTAACAAAAATTGCATTACAAGTCATGCGTATTGTCAGGTGTTTTACAAGGCGATTAGCGAAAATGAATTTCGCATTTCGGAAGCTTTAATTTGGCTATCCTTCATTCGTGACCAAATAAACTGATATTTTGCATGAACTGATTATAAACAGGATGGATATTTTGTGCGTATGTGCATGTGTGCGTGTATGTGCATCTCTGCCTGTGCATTTCCTACTTCCTTTGCGTAGTTGTGTAATGGGAGTATTTAATACAATTTATCCGCAATGCCTTTTAAAATTTGGTGTATATAGTAAAAAACTGCAAATGACCTGAGCTCTGGCGAAATATTAAGCAGTTTATCTGATCTGAATTAAATTGATGCTTCTCGTTTAAATTTGCAATAGTAAACTTCTAGCGTTTGACGAAACTAAATTTTCAAAGGAAACACACTTAAAATTTTATAACAAATATCAGAAAAGGCCACCAATTTCCAGATAAATATAAAATTATGCATAATATTTAAACTAGCATTCTATATTGGGACCACATTAAATGTCTCACAGGTTTGTATCTAATTGGAGAACGCCAAATTCGGCAACGATCCAATATCCTAGGTCGGCAGCCTTCATTTTCTAGAAATATGGAACGGCTAAACAGCTTGAAAATGTGTATTATAGTAAAAAATATTATTAATGTTTTACTTCTGTTTACATATTTGCACATTTCTCAAGTTAGCTAAGGCGAATTTTGTTAAAAACGATTCTTATCGGAGACTTTAGGAAATCATTCATTTCTGGCGTAATACACAGCATAATTTGACATTCACAAAGGAGTTGAGCTTACATGCAGCAATGAATTGTTAAACGTTTTCCAGTTCTAGCTAATATTCATCTGATTCATTTTCCAATTTACTGCTAAAACGGCGTCTAAAAAATGTATATTTAAGTTCATTTTTTGAACCGATTGACAGTTATTTGTGAATTACCATTTTATTTTTATATATGTCAATTTTAGACAAAGAGCTATAGACTTCTACGCGCCACTGCAAAATTTGTGTATTTCATATGCAGTTGTAAATGATACAGGTGATATATACCCCAATTCCGAAATTCATATAAGCTTTTGAGCAAAATTTTCCGTTCGCAAAGTTTGCAAGGAATAAAGGATATTTATATATTTATTATTATAGTATAACCAAACTCTTGAAGTTATGATTTGGATGCAATAAACTACATGCGATACCTAATGGATAAGTACAAAAAATATTTTATTATGCAGGCTACAACATGCAAAAAATCTATCATTCAACAAAAAAATATATAAATCAGGTTGAAAAAGCTTCTGCGCTAGAGTCAAAAGACACAATTAACAGCCCAAAGGAAAACAAACAATAGCTGTCCAAAAATGTGTAGCCCATTGTAATAGACAAATAAAGATAACGTACAAATTGGAATTGATTTTGCTAAAAACTACATTGAAAAAAGCGTTTGCAAACGTATAATGTAGGCAGAAAACACAGTGTAGAAACATCAAATAATATATTTCTATTGGCCCAATTAAAAATAAAGACAAAAAATGTTCCAATACTCATATAGCAGTAAAATATTTCCGCGATGCAATGTGATTTGAAATAAAGGAAAAACGTACTTTGAAAAAAGGTTAAAATGACATGCATAAAATTCAAATTACATCTGTACTTATTGTGCAAAAAGCTGTCATAGTTTTCTGCTGACAAACATCTAATCAATTTAATATTAGCCAAAATATAAATAAATATAGAATTGACTACAAATATTTGACAAAATAAGATAATATTCTAAATGTGGAAGAATACTGGAAATTTCTTAAAATGGACGTCAATAAATTTAATTTTCAGAATAACATTATTAAATTAATCCTTATACAGAAAATATTAACATTACAGACACTAGAGATTAATAAATCGCTAATTTTCTATTCAGTAACAGTGAATGTCTTTACGAATGCGAGAATATTACGTTATAACCTATTTCGTGATAAAGATAATTTATTCTTCTGTATATAGGTTATATATATATATATATATATATATATATATATATATATATATATATATATATATATATATATGATATCCATGCCTTTTTTAATTTAACAGAGTATAATTAAAATTAGGAATAGAGAACACATGTAAATAAAGTGGATAAAGGCCATTTATTTCGTGAATACTAATCATCTCTTATACAATCATACATATACATTTTGGGTTTTCAATTGATTATGCTAGTGGTAACAAATCTGTCTCGTTTTTACTTCTGTTTCTTGTTTTGGCTAGTTGGTGAGTGTGTATGCGTGTTTGCATGTAAAGGTCATTCTCGCAATATTGCAAAGTGATGTCTGAGATCTGGTCATTATTGTTTTGATGGTTTGAGAATTAACCATTTGTGCGCATTGTTCACTGACACATATACATGTACTATTTTTCGAATTGACAGGGTGCCCCGTTGCCAATATATGATCGGAAATAGCTGATTTTCCTGACGGTGCCAAGCCTTTGTTAATCAATTTCTGTGGCAAATGTTGCTGGATTCTGCTTATCAATTGCTTCTTCGTACGTCCGATATATGTGCTACCGCACATACATGAGAATTTGTAGACTATGAATGATTTGGAGAGAATTGGCAATTGATCTTTGGCATCCAACCTCATGATTCTCTGTGTACTAAATGTCATATTAACTTTAACACTGGGAAAGTTGTCCTTAGTTATTCTATTCAGCCGCCGTGCAATTATTGAGGCTGGTACGTCGCCTCTAAATGGTAAGTTTAGGAAAACCTGCTTGACGGTATCCTCTCTAGTACGAATCTGCCGTGGTCTGATGTTGACATCAATGAAACGCTCTGAGTAGTTGTTCATTAGCAAAATTTTCCTGAGGTAGCCCAGTTCTTCCTCAATCTTGTGTTCAGAGCAGATCTTCCTGATTCTGTTTGCTAGGTTGTTTACTAAGTTTCTTTTGTGGGATTTTGGCACACTACTGTTGTAGTGAATGTATTGTCCGGTGAAAGTGGATTTTCTATGTATAGCCAGTGTCAAATCTCCGTTTGCTTCTCGAGTGAGTTTGATGTCAAGGAAGGGAAAACTGTCGTCTTTCTCTACCTCGAGAGTGAATTTGATGTCTGGATCGACTCCATTTGCTTGTTTGAGGATTTCGGAATTTCGGAAGGGTCTGCTGCTTCTGAGATGAACAACAAGATATCATCTACATACCTTTTGTAGAGTGCGCACTGGTCAATTATACCTTTTAGGCTCGTTTTTTCCAGGTGATACATGTATACATCTGCCAGGAGGGGTGCGATGCAACTTCCCATAGCTACACCATTGATCTGGCGGTAGTATATCCCTTCGATAAATTTTGTTAATGAACAACTACCCAGAGCGTTTCATTGATGTCAACATCAGACCACGGCAGATTCGTACAAGAGAGGATACCGTCAAGCAGGTTTTCCTAAACTTACCATTTAGAGGCGACGTACCAGCCTCAATAACTGAACGACGGCTGAATAGAATAACTAAGGAAAACTTCACCAGTGTTAAAGTTAATATGACATTTAGTACATAGAGAATCATGAGGTTGGATGCCAAAGATCAATTGCCAATTCTCTCCAAATCATTCATAGTCTACAAATTCTCATGTATGTGCGATAGCACATATATCGGACGTACGAAGAAGCTATTGATAAGCAGAATCTAGCGACATTTGCTACAGAAATTGATTAACAAAGATTTGGCACCGTCAGGAAAATCAGCAATTTCCGATCATATATTGTCAATTCGACCAATTTCACAATTCTACATAAAGCAAAATCAGAAAATTTATTATTTATTTATGAAGCCCTTTACATAAAACAACAAGCACCTGACCTTAATATTAAAAAGTTTCATCAACATGATATTCTTATCGACTGGCCAAGAATAACAAAATTTAACAACAATCTACTAGTATCCAGTCAAGAACAAACAGGCCCTCGACTAGAATCAACAAACATACAATCGGATCAATAATTGATTGCGCGGGTGGTGGTAACAATTATTTAAATCAAGTTTGCGAGCTTGAAGTAAACACCAATCCCATTGTATTTAACCAGTCGTCGAACAACATAACAAAACTACCGCCAGCTGCAACGCACTGACGCGTTTCGACCTTCCGTGATCATCATCAGAGTACGACTGCAAACTGACTATCGAGGATCAAACCTCATTGAATATATATGGAAATCAAATTTAGATAGGCGGCTCTCATCTCTAGCAGTCTCGCATATATTGAACTTGACTGGAAATGTCGGCTGCACAATTTCTATGCAGTCACGAACATTAACTGTTTGCAGCTTTCGCCACATATAAACATATAAGCAATACAATAAAACAATAATTGATTGCGTGGGTGGTGGTAACAATTATTTAAATGAAGTTTGCGAGCTTGAAGTAAACACCAATCACATTGTATTTAACCAGTCGTCGAACAACATAACAAAACTACCGCCAGCTGCAACGCACTGACGCGTTTCGACCTTCCATGATCATCATCAGAGTACGACGGCAAACTGACTATCGAGGATCAAACCGCATTGAATATATATGGAAATCAAATTTAGATATGCGGCTCTCACCTCTAGCAGTCTTGCATACATTGAACTTGACGCATACATTGAACTTGACTGTAAATATCGGCTAGAGGTGAGAGCCGCATATCTAACATTGATTTCCACATATATTCAATACGGTTTGATCCTCGATAGTCAGTTTGTCGTCGTACTCTGATGATGATCATGGAAGGTCGAAACGCGTCAGTGCATTGCGGCTGGCGGTAGTTTTGTTATGTTGTTCCATGACTGGTTAAATACAATGGGATTCGTGTTTACTTCCAGCTCGCAAACTTGATTTAAAGAATTATTACCACCACCCGCACAATCAATTATTGTAAAAATGTATTACCTATATATGTATATGTGGCGAAAGCTGCAAACAGTTAATGTTCGTGACTGCATAGAAATTGTGCAGCCGACATTTCCAGTCAAGTTCAATGTATGCGAGACTGCTAGAGGTGAGAGCCGCATATCTAAATTTGATTTCCATATATATTCAATGCGGTTTGATCCTCGATAGTCAGTTTGCCGTCGTACTCTGATGATGATCATGGAAGGTCGAAACGCGTCAGTGCGTTGCGGCTGGCGATAGTTTTGTTATGTTGTTCGACGACTGGTTAAATACAATGGGATTGGTGTTTACTTCAAGCTCGCAAACTTGATTTAAATAATTGTTACCACCACCCGCGCAATCAATTATTGTAAATTGTATTGCCTATATATGCATATGTGGCGAAAGCCGCAAACAGTTAATGTTCGTGACTGCATAGAAATTGTGCAGCCGACATTTCCAGTCAAGTTCGATGTATGCGAGACTGCTAGAGGTGAGAGCCGCATATCTAAATTTGATTTCCATATATATTCAATGCGGTTTGATCCTCGATAGTCAGTTTGCCGTCGTACTCTGATGATGATCATGGAAGGTCGAAACGCGTCAGTGCGTTGCGGCTCGCGGTAGTTTTGTTATGTTGTTCGACGACTGGTTAAATACAATGGGATTGGTGTTTACTTCAAGCTCGCATACAATCGGATTGGCAACAAACTGTAGTGGCGCATACGATGAGAGAAATCTCCAAACAATGTGAGCGTTTGACACTGCAATCCACACTGGCGCTGCTACCATGTGGTAATGATAACTTTGCGCAACAAGGTGAAACGATCAACTACACTGGGAAAAATAGCACTTGTATATGTAACACTGAACAATGCGCACAAATGGTTAATTCTCAAGCCATCAAAACAATAATGACTAGATCTTAGACATCACTTTGCAATACTGCGAGAATGACCTTTACATGCAAACACGCATACACACTCACCAACTAGCCAAAACAAGAAACAGAAGTAAAAACGAGTCAGATTTGTTACCACTAGCATAATCAATTGAAAACCTAAAATGTATAAATATGTATGATTGTATAAGAGATGATTAGTATTCACGAAATAAATGGCCTTTATCCACTTTGTTATTTATGTGTTCTGTATTCACCATTATAATTATATATATATATATATATATATATATATATATATATATATATATATATATAATTATGATTATTATATAAATAAATATTAAGTATAAAGGTTTCAATCATGTCAGTAGTCACTTCATCAATGAATCGAGTCTTTCTATGTTAGCCTAAATAAACAATCAGATGCCCGGACTAATTATTAATAATTTAGAGCTGATCGACGTTTATCCAATGTGGCTCTTCAGCGGTTCTTCTTAGTATTAATTTCTCTATCTGCAGATTGCTCAATTCTGAATTAATCTCCGCATTTATTTATTGTTGTTTTAACTATTTTAACAGATAACGAACACATAAAATCGAATTCTTTAAATCAAGTTTGCGAGCTTGAAGTAAATACCAATCCCATTGTATTTAACCAGTCGTCGAACAACATAACAAAACTACCGCCAATCGCATCGCACTGACACGTTTCGACCTTCCATGAGCATCATCAGAATAAGACGACAAACTGACTAGCGATGATCAAACCGCATTGAATATATATGGAAAGCAAAATTAGATATTCAACTCTCATCTCCAGTAGTCAAGCATACATAGTATGTGACTGTAAATGTCAGCTGCACAATTTCTATGCAGTTACGAACATTCGCTCTTTGTAGCTTTTGCCACACACATATATAGACAATACAATTAAACAGTAATTGATTGAGTGGGTGGTGGTGACAATTCTTTAAATCAAGTTTGCGAGCTAGAAGTAAACTCTAATCCCATTGTATTTATCCAGTCGTCGAACAACATAACAAAACTACCGCGAGTTGCAACGCACTGACGCGAATCGACCTTCCATGGTCATCAAAAGTGTACGACTTCAAATTGACTAGCGACGGTAAAACCTAATTGCATATATATGCCATATATCCATACAAAGGCAATACAATTAAACAATAATTGATTGCGCGATTGATGGTAACAATTCTTTATATCAAGTTTGCGAGCTTGAAGTTAACACCAATTCCATTTAACCTAAATTAGATTAGTAAGATTAGCGTCGGTTTGTTGCGAATGGCGGTAATTTTGTTATGCTTTTCGGTGACTGATAAAATACAATTGGATTGTTGTTTATTTCAAGCTCGCAAACTTGATTTAAAAAATTGTTACCACCGGCCACGCTATCAATTGTGTTTAATATTATCTATATATATATATATATATATATATATATATATATATATATATATATATATATAATATGTGTGTGTGTGGTGTGTGCAGTAGTGTTGCGTGTGTGTGAGTAAAGCTAAGCCAGCTAATGTTCATGACTGCGCTTAGAAATTGTGCAGCCGTCATTTTCCAGTCACGTAGAATGATTTCAAGACTACTAGAAGTGAGAGCCGCATATCAAATTTTGCTTTCCATATACATGCAATGCGGTGTGATCCTCGATAGTCAGTTTGCCGTCTTACTTTGATGATGATCATGAAAAGTCAAAACGCGTCAGTGCGTTGCGACTGACGGTAGTTTTGTTATGTTATTATAATCAAGGTTGCGGTCTTGATATAAACACCTGACCCATTAATTACTTACATATGTGAGTATAAATTAATAATTGTATAGTGTCGAAAAGGCAGTTCATCCAGTAGATCTGTTTCGACCTTATTGGGAACTCATCATGTACTGGCCAGAATTTGCCGCGGACAGGACTCGAACCTGGGCACGTCTGCTTCGGGACCTGGTGCTCTAACCACTGGTTAAATACAATGGGATTGGTGTTTACTTCAAGCTCGCAAACCTGATTTAAATAATTGTTACCACCACCCGGCCAATCAATTATTGGTTAATCATACAACCGAAATTTGGGATAAGTTATTTGGATTCGCAGCCACTTTAGCTACGGGTATTGCGTATAATATTCACAAGCTACGCAGCAGTTCAGTCTGTGTCTTTTTTGTCAATCATACACAATGTGAATGAATAAATTTAAGTTCATCTCAAAAGTGTATTTAAAATCCACTCTGACGGTTTACGTGTACCAGAAGGAATACTATCAATTCTGTATGGAGTAGAATGAATTCAATTGTAAAAAATAATAATACTGCAAATATTACACGCTCTATTGCTATTACTTGTTTTACTTCTACCACTTCTGGTATTACAACTTGGATCTCTCTTTAAAAAAAACATGAACGATAAATTTCATAAACTGATTAATATCAAAACAATTATGTTTATTTGGTACTTTTTTCAACTTATCCTTAGTCTGATATACATACTGGAATATAAGTTTCTCCAGGTCTCCTCAATTCCTTTGCAAACTTCAGACGTAGTTTTATACTTTGTTCTACATGGCTTCTCGGCAATTTGCTTCTATTATCCGTCGTCGTCTTATCGCTTTAGGTAAATCACACACTAGAGAAGAACAGGCCGGATTCCGCTCCAGACGAGGTAGTATAGATAATATTTTAACATTAAGGTAAGTTATTGACCAGAGACATTTATATTGTCGTTCTATAATACACGTCTTTTTAGACTTCAATGGTGCATTTGATTCGGTGAGTCATAACGTTTTATTTTATATTATGTCGAAAAGTAATGTGACCACAAATTTCTTTAAAATTATAAGCGCCCTCTACATAAATACATCTGGTCGCATTAAGATCTAAAACTAATTAATGCACAACATTAAAACCAGCTAATGTTAGTTTCAAACAAAGAATAACCACCGTTGACATCTATAGACGTAATTTTGGTCTGCCAACAATTGCCCCTCGTTAGAAAAACACATAAAACTCCATCAACTTGGTTGGCTCTTTGTCGCGTTTTGCGTATGCCCTCATTTCGATATCCCGGTTGATGACATACAGTAGGAAACAAGTTGGGCAGATTTTGATATGGCAGAAGCAATTGGAGTCACTTACATCAAAATTGGATATTATAGAACCAACTCGTCTGCCAGGATGGGGTGTACGTGTATGTCATATTTCTCGTATAGAAACCCTGTGCGTTTGTGGCATCGAAGCAAGCTCAGTGGTGATCTTGTTGCAGATTTCTAGTAGAATCATCTACCTAACTTTCTGTTCTTGGTAGGAAATAGTTAGATGCGAGGTTTGGTTTTTTATGGCGTGATAATATAAATTCGAAGATTCTATATTACATATGTTGCCTTGCCTGAAAG
Organism: Eudiplozoon nipponicum; assembly: GCA_029291075.1. Classification (NCBI taxonomy): domain Eukaryota; kingdom Metazoa; phylum Platyhelminthes; class Monogenea; order Mazocraeidea; family Diplozoidae; genus Eudiplozoon; species Eudiplozoon nipponicum. The sequence goes on along the minus strand of JAQBSW010001930.1, from coordinate 84,508 downwards.
CTTACTAAGTCATAATATTGTTGTATAGAGTTTTAGTTTGCCTCTATTCGGTGAGTTATCTTGATAAACACACAAATATTATCTACGTATATTTTCTCTCTCTCACTCTCTCGTAAATACCACTAATAATTTATGTGCATTAACTATTATTTATGCCGTAATTTGAAACAATAGGCGCTATTGGCTTTTGTATAGCCGTATATGATAATGAAATTTTTCAGTGTTTGCCTGAATCTAGTGTCGACGGACGTTTATTAATTGCTTAAAATAACACAGTTCAAAAAAACGTTGTTTAAGCTTGCTCTACCATTTTAAATATAACTTATTTTTAAATGCCATAGTTGATTTGTAGGAAATCTCTGAACCGATACATAAGGCCTAGAACGTCACAGATAATCTTAATTAATGAAAATACGAGTCAGTACATGTAGTTGGCGTTTTCTGTATTGCACGCATGGCTGGTAAAAAATAAAAAAACCAACAAGTGAGATTGCAATGTATAAATAAAATAAAGATTAATATCATACGAGCCATTTGGACATTCCTAAGTTACTTTTTCTCTTTCATGCTGGATATTGTCTATATTGTAATTATCAAATAGCACCCTATCAAAAAAGCCTCGTTATTTATTAGTGGTGTAATAGCCTTATTTAATTAAACTGTGAAAAAGTTTATTTGAAGTTGACGCCACATCTGCTTCTTAACATATATATACTTCACAGCCCAACTGTCACACACCTCTTTGCAAAACATTTAGTTCCGTTTTTGCATAGCACCACTATTAGAGATGTGTTAGCAATAACCACAAAACACACGTGGAGGGATTAATCTGTTAATAGGCTCGCCTGTCAAATTCTTTAGTAACATTATGCCTAGTCTACGCTACGAAGTATTTATAAATATTATATCATTAATTGGAATTTGATTATGCCATAACAAAACAAGCATATGAATTAATAAATCTTACAGTTTATTACAATTACAATTTTCTGTTGTCAAAGCCATATAATATTATGAAACCCTTCTCTAATCCCTCACGAGAAACATGAAGCAAATGCATTTATTATAATTCGCTATTATTATAATCAAGGTTGCGGTCTTGATATAAACACCTGACCCATTAATTACTTACATATGTCAGTATAAACTAAGAATTGTAAAGTGTAAAAAAGGCAATTCATCCAGTAGACCGGTTTCGTCCTTATTGGGAACTCATCATGTACTGGCCAGAACTTGCCGCGGACAGGGCATGAGGGTCAGTACATGATGAGTTCCGAATATGGATGAAATCGGTCTACTGGATGAATTGCCTTTTCTACACTATCCAATTCTTAGTTTATACTGACATATGTAAGTAATTAATGGGTCAGGTGTTTATATCAAGACCGCAACCTTGATTATAATAATTTTATCACCACCCGCGCAACCAATGTTCGTTTAATTATATAATTCGCTATGTTATACTTTTAATTAAAAATGCATTTCCATTTACTGATACAATACTGGGAAGTGCTAAACCTATTTTATCATCATTAAGTGCAACGATGTGCACTTTACTTATTTCTGTATTTATAAAGGTGATTCAAGACAGAATTTATATTGTTGTTTAATTAATATGTATAACTGATATACAACTTGCATAATTACTCTAACGTTTATACTGCTTAATTTAAAGTAATAACATTTATGAAGAGTCAAAAAATTATATTAAAGTTCGACTAATAACAAACGTAGTGAAGCGGAAAGTAAAGATTTACTTTTATCGGCAATATTAAAATGGTGTTGAAAAAGGAGACTTTTTTATATATTGCAAGCATTGAGAAAATATTGCATGGTAAAAGCATTAACTAGGCAAACGTTAAATTGCAGTTTAAAATAAATAATTCTAGATTATGCTTGTTTAAAATTTTTTCCGGATTATGGAGTATCAAACTTTAATTTTTTTTTTAATTTGAAAATCAAGTTTTATTTAAACGATTAACGTTTATTAATGAAAATTATTTAAAATGTTCGATATTTAGCTCGCAATGTAAGAATGAAAATTCTTAAAAAAAGAAACAAATAAAATTCTGCAATTCATAAAATGCATATATAAACTATACGATTTAGTTGATGCATCCAGAAACTGTAAAGAAGTGCCAATGAAATGTAATCACAGAATAAGAAATCGCAATATTGGCCATATGTAAACGATGATATAGCGCAGGCTTGACTTCAGAGATCAGCGCAGTAAAATTTATAGTATTAATCCCTTTTTTATAGAATCGCATAGGAATATAAATTAACCAAGGTTTTATTGCAGAAATGGTTGTAGGTCATCCAAATATGATTTTTCGTAATTTAAAACAAAGCAAAATCATATTTTCTTGATTTTTAGGCAAAATAATAAAAAATAATGCAAAATTAAGTCTTGAGGCTTTTAGAACTTACAAGTAGTGAACGTTGCTTATCGTAACAATAATTAAGCATAATGATTTCGCCACTTAATTCGAATGCCAAAAAGGTAAACAGGTAATATTTCTTTGTAATGCGTGGCTGCCATTGTGTAGGGAATGAGTTGCAATAATTTGAATCAACATTAGATTTAGTGGTATGCGTATAACAGCAACAGAGCAGCATTGCTTGAAAAAGTCAATTTCTTCTATTATATTTAATGCTTAGTTTGTAAGAGCAAGATCCATATGAATATAAGTAGGCTCGAATTTATGCAAGCCTTTTTTAAATAAAATAATATTTTTCAACGGAATCTTTTCTAAATTATTTGCCAATAGTCATATAATATAGTACGTTAATCAATTTGCTAATCAAATCTAAGAATATGTTTCAAAAATACCCTTTTCCTTAAAGTCGAAAATGTGCTGTCATATATTAACATTACAATATCCTAAAATGCATATCTTTGTTCATTAAATAAAGATGTTTAAATTCAGAACATGTTGTCAGAAAATTTCATTGTAAAGTTTTAATCAGGTTATCTATTGGACGAGAAACAGTGTGGCTTCCTGCACTTATACCGAAATTGCAAAATACCCAAACGCTTACATTCTAATTTTGCAGGAACTCTTGCGAAATTCTCGGTACAAATTACAAAATACTTTTTGGACGGAAATTGGGAAAAAATTTGAAAACAAAAAAAGATAAGACAGAAAATTCTGTATATAGTGATCTGTGTTAATTTGAAATCTGCTGAATGAAGCATGAATTGAATTTTTGCATATTTAGGAAAATATTGTTTCTTATGAAGCCTATCAGCTTGATGGCAATCCGGAAACTATAAGTCTTTAATTAGAGATAATACTGGCCAGTCAGTTTTTTTTAAAGTAACAATAAGCATTAGTTTTATTGATATTCTAGCAACGATAGGCAGAAAATGGATATATGTTATTTGACTGACAACTTTCTTGGCATAAGGTCTATTTGTTTATGCTTGTACTAACATTTAATCTGGTACACAAAATGTAGACTAATGCAGATAGTAAACGCATTTGTGAGAAATGATCGGTGTATGAATTAAAATTGTTTTTTTCTAAATAAAGGTCTGAATATGAAGTATTAACAAAGAGTACACACACATATGTCCCTTTTGTTTTAATCAAATCCTTTTATTATCGTGCGGTATTTCATTAATACCATAATAATTACAAATATCGACAAAGAGAGAAAAGTCTTATGCTAATCATATCCGATAAAAACGCATAAATAAAAATCATACACAAATTTACCTTTTATCAAATAATATTAAGATACATAATAATAAAGTAAAAAATTGTAGAATAAAATTATATATATATTTCTTATTGGAAGAAAAAAGACATTAATACTAAAGTGAATAATAGCCATTTATTTTGAGACTATAGAACATTAATTTAACATCATTAATTTATACACATCCAGGGTATTCAAGGATTATGTGGATTCAACTTGTCTGACTCGGTTTACTTCTAATTATTGTTTAAGCTGATTAGTAAGTGTATATGCGTTTTGTCTGTGAGTGTGTCTGTTAAGCCGTAAGGGTCTCTCTCGTTAAATTGCAAATTGATGTTTGAAATCTGTTCATTCCAGTATTGATTGATTGAGAGTTAAACGACTTTTCGCATTGTTGCCTGTTACGTATAGAGCTTTTTTCCTGAAGAGTCGTCTTTCTTTTCGCCTTGTTCCTCAATTGTGTTCAGTCCCTTTGCTGTGTGGATCGCCGTGTTTAATTTTCATATTTTTTTGAAATTTCTATTGTTGTTGACAATGGTTGTGATACCGTATGTGCAGCAGTTTTTCTCCTTCATTTTGGATCAAATATATATATATATATATATATATATGATATATATATATATATATATATATATATATATATGGCCAGTGTCAAATCCCCGTTTTCTTCTCGATTGAGTTTGATGTCAAGGAAGGGAAAACTGTCGTCTTTCTCTACCTCGAGAGTGAATTTGATGTCTGGATCGGCTTCATTTGCTTGTTTGAGGATTTCGGAAGGGTCTGCTGCTTCTGAGATGAACAACAAGATATCATCTGCATACCTTTTGAAGAGTGCGCACTGGTCAATTATACCTTTAAAGCTCGTTTTTTCCAGGTGATACATGTATACATCTGACAGGAGGGGTGCGATGCAACTTCCCATAGCTACACCATTGATCTGGCGGTAGTATATCCCTTCGAATGTAAATTGCACGTTTTTAGTACATGCTAATATGAGGTCTTTGATGTCATTGGTGTCTATAGGGAAGTCAAAAAACTCATTTTTGATGAGGTCACACAAGATCTCCGTTGTCTTATCCAGTGGTATGTTTGTAAATAAGGATGAGACGTCAAGCGAGACCATTTTATTCTGTAGGATGTTCTTCCCCTTCAATTCATTTGCTAGTTCGAAGGAGTCCTTGATAGTGTTGGCGTTTATGATGCTCCGTATTGGTTCAAGTAGTTTGCAGAGAAACTTGGCTGGTTTATGTTGTGGAGCGTTGATCATTGACATAATGGGCCGCATCGAGGGAGCTCCTGAGGCTGTCATATATATATATATATATATATATATATATATATATATATATATATACATATAATTTCTGGTTTTCTATGTGTAGAATTGCGAAATTGGCCTAATTGGCTGGGTGTTCGTTTTCAATATATGATTGGAAATATTTGATTTTTCTTACAGCGCCAAGTCTTTTTGAATCAATTTCTGCGGTATATGTTATTCGATTCTTTTGTATAAATGATTCTTCGTACGTCCAATATATATACTAGCGCACATACATGAAAATTTCTGGACTATGAATGATTTGGAGAGAATTGGCATTTGATCTTTGGCATCCAATCTCATGATTCTCCGTTTGATGAATGTGATATTTAGTTGTACGCTTGGGAAATTCTCCCTAGTGATTCTATTAATCAGCCGTGCAAATATTTAGGTCAATAGGCCGCCTCTAAGTGGTAAGTTTAGGAAAACCAACTTCACTGAATCCTCCCTAGTATGAATCTGACATGGTCTGATGTTGACATCAATGAACTGTTTTGGGTAGTTGTTCATTAAGAAAATTTTCCTCATATCGTACAATACTTCCTCGAAAACACAGGCCATATTTATAAATTAAAGATTGCAACGTGATGTTTAGTAGTCTCGAAACAAATGCCCATTATTGATTTTGTTATTTATGTGTTTTTTTCTTCGTAATAAGAAATATACTGTAATATTCGGAGGAAATGACGTAAGGTATATATATATATATATATATATATATATATATATATATATATATATATATATATATATATATATATCTCTATATATATATATAGTATATATATAGTATAGTATATATATATATAATACAATTTTTTTAGCAATCACGCACAATGATGCATAAGCAAATACACTTACAAATGAAACCGCAATAAATCACTAAGACGAAATAGATGTAAATTGGAAAATTAACTTCTCCTTGTTGGACACAACAAGGTGTTTGCAACTAATGTCCACCTGACCTCAGCTGGCATCCCCTTTTTTTAGATTAAAATCTAAGATGTACATAAATAGAATAAAATTATTTAATGTTGAAGATTCTCAAAATAAACCGACCATTACCAACTTTGTTATTTAATGATTCTTCTTCAAAATGAAAAATATACTGATTAAAATATTCACACGAGTATTAATTTTGGCATTTTAGGCCAAAGAATATATAATATTTGACAAACACTATTGAAGTTTATACAACAAGCATGACTCGTGTCAAATTGAACAGACTGAAAAACGGTTTTGGGTTCGTTTATTGCTCAATATCATTTAAGCTATTTCTAAGCAATAAACAAACAACGGAAGAATAGCAACAGTCTCCATATTTTTTGCTGTTTGAACTCACAGCATTTCTTTCAGCGTCTTTCAAATTATACTCTACTTCAACGAATATGTTCATTTGATATAATCTGCAGTAATGTACCACATGCTGTGCTTTTAACAGTTAAACCTATAATACGCTTCGTCATCGCTTGGGTCATAACACATATACTATCTATCTACCATCTCTTATTCTAAGTCACTCAGAATGCCATCGTGTCAGTGTATATTGATCTAAAACATTGTGGAACCGTAGGATTGAACAAAATTTGTAGGTGAAAACTAAACATTGCGTAAGATAGGCAATTTATCAACTAGACCAATTTGAAACTTATATGGCTCTCACTAAATTCAAACTGCATAAATTCCGGCAAAAACTGAAGTGTGCCAAATAAGAACTTAAACTGGTTTAGTTGATGAATTGATTATTATATCTTGTGCTATTTTTAGCTTATGCCGAAGACATATGCACACATATCTATTGACTTTTATTGATTCTTGTTAAGTAAAAACGTTTTATTGTTTGGTTGTTTGTTTTTATCATTTGCAAAACAAATTGTTATTGCTTTTAAATAGCCACACACATACGAATGTTTTTATTTCGTACATAGCTATAATTTTGCACTAACGATTATTTTGTTTACACCAATTATTGCCCAATTTCGTCATTGATGGATTTATACTCTCGATTCCTTTTCACTGTTAGAGACAGCCAACACAATAAACTTTAGTGGATGATATTGCCTTTCAAAATTTAAAATAGGAAATTGGCTTTCAAGTTGCATCATTAGCTTATCTAAATTAAGCAATATTAGTTAGTCGAAAAACAAAAAAAAATAAATTAACCACAAACGAATTTTTTAAGATTTATCGTAGACAATTCTAAGCAAATTATTATTTGAAATATATTTTTTCGATACTGAGTATTGATTAATTACCTTATCTATGATATAACTACCACATTTTTAATCTAAAAAGTTCATTAGTCTTCCCTTATGTCTTATGGACTGATGATGCAACCCGAAAAGGGAACCCGAAAATTTTACGCACAGAATATTTACTGGTAGTGATACTATCTTATTCACGACAGAGATCCACTTATTTGCATGATGATAGAGATAACTTAACATAAAATTGAAGGAAAACATATGGATTTTTCAGACATATCATTACAATTATTCCGACAATTTGCAAGTCCAAACATAAAAAAATTGTACTTATACTCATCGATTTTAGGTAAATCGGAATGAGGAATGCCGGTTTTACACAATTAGCCTAATTAAATTTGTGTGCATTTACTGACTAATTTACAAAGGTATTCGTTATTTGATTTCAAGTGCATTTTTGTCTGGGACACGATGCTGTTGTACTGAAATTCTAATATATCCTTCGCGCTAGGAGGGCATGAGTTTCGCAGTGAGTGCGGCTGCGTTAAAATCGAAAGATAAATCATAAAACCACCATTATTTTTATTTCATTGTTATACAATGGTGGAAAAACGCGATTTGATAAAAGTACACACAAATTTTCATATTTACTCATGTCGCAGGTAAACAATAAAAGATATAGGAATATTCTCTTAGTGCCTAATTCTGTTTAACAAACAAACTTTTGTAAAGTTACTTGCTTCAACTCGATAAAAGCATACTAATATTTATTATGAGAACTATATAATAAATCAAGCCCGCAAATTTGAATTAAATAATTATATGATCATTGGACGCACGGGCGGCGCGTACAATATTTTGAATCAAGGTTGCGATCTTGTGACAAACACCTGCCCAATTGTGTATATATATTAGTCAGTAAAAACCAAAAATTAAGTTATGTAGAAAAGGCAATTGACCTAGTGGAGTGGTTCCGGACAGGGCTCAAACTTGGGCACGTCTGCCTTGAAATCTGTTCATCTAACCAATGTAACACCCAGCCACTCACGGCTTGAGCATCAGATTCTGAACCACACCTGCCAAGTTTCGAGAACTGTCCGTAACAAATTCTGGACAACACGTGATTAGTTCTTCATAAAGACGCAACCGGACTACTGGATGAATAGCCTTTTCCACATGATGCACTACTTGTTTATACTGAAAAATTAGTAAACACAAAGAGTCAGGTATTTTAAATTTAAATGAGTGAACTAATTAATTATTATCACCACCAGCACAATCATTGCTTGTGTGTTTGTTTGGTTTATGCATGTTAATATTTAAATTTTACAAAAACTTCACATACATCACCGGAATACTTTAAAAACTAAAAAAAATAATCATCTTTATGTATTATTTTACAAAATATAATAATAATTAAAAAAATCATGTGTAAAATGTAGTAGGGAGGGAATAATTATTATTGTGATATATTCTTATTTATAATATTCAAAACCAAATGCAAGTTAAATGCTTCGACAGAACATTTACGGTGGATCCAGTCCATGAAAATTTTGCTTCTGGGTTTATGAAGTTGGACGTATTTCATTAAAGTAATCACCAATTGGGAATGTTTATGTGCATGCATAGTTTTTTCAAACATTATGTACATTAAATTTTTTTCTACAATCTGACACATTTTATTATGTGCTTCATATAAAATGTGCAAGGACGATCGTTTTTACACTAATTTTACTTATGATGCACTTAAAACTGTGTTTAATAAATGCACTTATGAGTTCCTCTTGCCTAATATGGTTTAAAGCATCGCACATTATTCTACCTCTCAAGTATTCTCTCTGAAATCTATCATATAGATTTTGGTGATGGAGACAATCGAAATATTGATAACAAGGCATAAAACTACCACCCGATTTCAGGAAAAAATATTTTTGCCATTTGAACTGTTACTTGACAACGGATTAGATTCGTTAGATATAAAAATTGACAAAACCCACTTTAATATTATTGTTTTTGAACACTACCTGCCACTAGGCTCGTATGGATACCATCTTTTGAGACCTGTTGTTATATACTTAATTTACAAAAGCCATTTTGGCAATGGAAATTTATTTAAAATATTATTGGAAATCAGAAGACACAAGCAAAATGCCTAGTTTTATGTAAAAATATGTATTTCATTGGGCTTTAACATCTAAAGACCTTTGGGTTAATTAAAATACCGTTGCATCATTTGAAGTTATATAAAGTTAAGATTTTGTGACGTTTTATGATCATTAGTAAATGTATTATATAAAGCAGGCGTTGTAAAGATTACTTATCTAATTCATAAATAGGAACAGTTTAAATTATATTGGGCACTGAACAGTGCAAGCTTGATTTACTGATGACGGCTATCGAAGCATGGCGTATTTATTAAGGCGTACCAAAACGAATCTTCTTATTATACTTATAAGAAGTTTTTCATAATTATATCACTTACCATTTCTTGACCACAAAGAGCTTCATGTGCACATCTAACTGCCATGAACAGGGACAAACTCATTTTAGAAACTTTCACTTGTCTACTCCGCCGTCATTGACGCACACCACAAACAATTTTCAATGTATACTAACTTCAGGTATTCGGTTAACCTCTCCATTAATTGTAGCCTATTGACATCTCTTAAATCTGAAGCCCTACTTGGTCACGCCAGATCGGTTTTAAAGAACAGACACTAAAGTACCTGGTGATGTGGTATCGAATTGAAGTTCTACGAAAATATTATAATATATATATACATATATATATATATATATATATATATATATATATATATATATTATCAATATAAAAGAAAAATTGTTTAAGGTACCAAATAAATCACCAACTAGACCGGTTTGATACCTAACTGGAACTCGTGAAATACTTACAAGTAGTGGCCCGACCTGAGCTCAGTCCGTTATTGCATTCACCTACTACGCCTTTCCATCTGTTCACTAAACTTATTTTTAACATATATTCAAAATTCAGTTATTCGGTTAGCATCTCCACCCATTTGAACCTGTTTATTAAATTTTAAGTTCAGAAGCCCTATACAGCCATCCAAGATTTATCATTAAAGAACAAACACCACCGTACCTGTGGACGTTCTACTTTATTCAAACTCCATGGCAAGATTTTGGATGATATATATGCTGTCATTAGAAAGTAAGCATTGCTTAAGGTAGCCAAAATAATTCACCGAGTAGGCCGGTTTCATCCTCATCAAATTCTTGCCAGTATTTGCCATGACCTGTACTAAAACCGTTATTAAATTTATCCACCGCACCAGCCCCTGCGTAGACTAAGCTTAATTTTCGACGACAATCATGCTGAGTGTTGTAGAGGCGTGGCAGCGAATAAATACAAGACTCAAAAGCAATTTTGCCCCGGTTAGAGCCTTTTGCTATCTAATTCTGTATTTTAGTTTTTACAGATAAAATGTGCGTATTGAAATATCATCCGTAAAACTTAAATTGAATATCACATCCCCAGACTGCATGCTGTCTGTTCAATAAGGACGTAACATCAGTTTGAAATCATTACCAAATATGCACCAAATGATAGAAATACCAATTAAAAACATAAGTTGGTATATAACTGAAATTTCCAATTAATAAACGATACAGCTGGCAAATTCGAAGAATATTAGTCTCCAAACAAATTTTGACTTTGCTTGTGACCCGGTCGCGGCAATTCAAGAAAAGTAATGGACGAAATCCCATTATCAACGAAACCCAGCTTCTTGATGAATTTCCGAATGCTACCGTACGCAGTGATTTGTTTGTAAAGCTAGCATATGATCGAAATTATGCTATATATTTCCAACACTCCCAATGGTGAAATTCCGTCAGCACTTCAATGACAGCTCGGAGGTAAAATTAAGATCTTTAGCTCAAAAGTGAGGCTTAACAGGCTCGATCTGAAGACGAGGCTAAATGAAAACGTAATTTATTGTAAAAATAAATATTTTTCGCATCACGTTTCAGTGACGCCGCAGCGGAAGGGTGCAAGGCCCTTTATAAATTGTGCCTTGTTAAAGCATCATTTGCCAAAAAAATGAAGAGATATAAATATTTAAAAATATCGGCTACGAGACAAATTGCCTTAGCCACATTATGCATTATTTAATCTATGCTGAAAGCATATCTTTAATAAAAACTTCATCCATAATAATTCTTCGTAGGTGTTTTGTTGGAATTTTACCTTAAAATTGATACGAAGTAGACTCAACCTGAAACAATTGTTAAATAAATGCATGATTTTGTATACTCGAAAATTGCGGCAGAGATTTCGCGGAGGATAGGAGCAAATACTGGAAGCAAATATCCGAAAATTGTGTCCCAGTCGTGGGAATGCTAGCCTGTACTTGACGGGTTTATGTTTAATTAATAGTGCTAACATATAAATTTATTTATATATTCGTATAGGTTCTGGGTATTCATGTAAAACCGGCATTGATTTGGATGTGCTCAACGTGAAGCACTTTAACAGCTATTTGCAGAAAGAATCAATTATTGAAATTCTTTAGCATTATCTTTCAAGTATGTCATCATTTTACAATTGCGTATATATATATATATATATAAATATATATATATATATATATATATATATATATATATATATTCGCACTAGAGAGGATACCGTCAAGCAGGTTTTCCTAAACTTACCATTTGGGAGGCGACGTAAGAACCTCAATAATTTCACGGCGGCTGAATAGAATAACCAAGGAGAATTTTCCCGATGTTAAAGTTAATATCAAATATAGTACACAGAGAATCATGTGGTTGGACGCCAAAGATCAATTACCAATTCTCTCGAAATCATTCATAGTCTGCAAATTCTTATGTATGCGTGGAGGCTCATATATTGAGCGTACGAAGAAGTAATTGATTAAAAGAATCCAACAACATTTATCGCAGAAATTGGTTAAAAAATGGCTTGGCACTCTAAGGAAAATCCGATCATATATTGAAAACGGGACGTCAGTCAATTCAACTAATTTCTCTATTTTACATTAAATCAGAAATATTATTCAATATATATGAAGCCCTTTATATGAAACAACAAGCACCTGGCCTAAATATTCAGAAGTTTCCTCAAAATGATATACTAACCGACTGATCACGAATAACAAAATTAAACAACAATTTACTAGTATCCAGGCAAGACAGAACAGTCCCTCGACTCGAATCAACAATAATTCAATCAGATTAGCAGCAAACTGAATAGTAAATAACAGATGTACATACGGTGAAAAAAATTTGCAAAGAATATGAACGTTCAACAATGCAATCCGCAGTTGCGCTGTTACCAAGTGAAGAACTCAAATTTGCGCAAAAATGTGATACGAAAGACTACACTCAGAAAAATGGCAGCCGTACACGTAACAGCGAACAATTCGAACAGATGGTTAATTCTCAAGCCATCAATACCATAATGACCAGATCTCCGAGATCACTTTACAATAGAGGGAGAAGGACCCTTACCTACAAACAGACACACACAGACACAAACGCATACACACTTACAAATCGGCCAAAACAAGAAATAGAAAACCGAGTCATATTTGATGCCACCCACATATCCAAATGAAAACCAGGAGTGTATATAATTAAAAGATTGTAAAGCGAAGCTAATTATTCTCAAAATAAATGGCCATTATCCACTTTCACCGGACAATATATATATATATATATATATATATATATATATATATATATATATATATATATATATTCATTGTACCCTTCTCTGTGTGCAAAAACAAAAAGAAATTTTATCAGATATAAGAAAATTTTCTTTCTCATGGTCTTCTCAAATATCTACTCATGAACATATCTTTATATATAAATTGGAAAGCAAAACAAGATAGAAATATGTGAACAAAGAGAGTGTGAAAAATAGAAACCAATCAAATTGCGTGCGTCACATCAAGTTCAAGCTCAATGCTTGTACGTGCTTCTTCTGCTTACATAAATCCGGCTGCAATTTGTTTATTCATAAGGCTTCGTATGTGGCTAGCTCCCTTTTGTTTTTGCATTTAGTAATTACTTTGAATTCTACGTCTGGAGAACATACGTGCGATGTTTCGATGATGTGTTGCGCAATATCAGACGTGTATTCACCATTTAATTTAAGACAGGCGTTCAAATTGCAGTGTTCTCTCATTCGAGTAATTAACGATAAATCAGATGAAATAGACAAGGTGAAGCGCAAAGTAATAAATGAAATTAAGATTTTGACAGATGCCGGTTTTATTGATAAGGTCACTGCACAGAAGCTCAAGCCAGTTGGATCATCTACACCAATAATGTACGGATTACCAAAAACACACAAAAGAGGTTGTCCTATGAGGCCAATTTTATCAATGGTAAATTCTCCGTTTCATGCACTAGCTAAATGGCTAGTTCGTTTACTTGAACCATTACGTAAACTACTAGGTAATCATTCGGTTGCCGATTCGTTTGAGTTTGTAAACAAAATTCAAGATATAAATGTTAAAAACAAGATTATGGTATCTTTTGATGTTACGTCTTTGTTTACAAATGTTCCAATTGATGAAACCATTGACATTATAGTCAAAGCGGTAGAACACGATATATTACCATCGCCGGTGCCAGGTCAAACTCTACGCAAGCTTATCTTATTATGCACGAAAGACGTACGATTTCGTTTTAATGGAAACATCTACAAACAGACTGATGGTGTCGCAATGGGAAGCCCCTTATCTCCAGTGTTGGCTGAGATTTTTCTAGGGCACCTAGAAAATACATCATTAAAGAGTGACATAAGTAAATGTGCTCAATATATACGGTACGTGGATGATATATTTCTTGTACTTAAAAACAGGTCGCAATCACGAACATTGCTTCAAAGTTTCAACAAAGCACATAAGAATATCGGTTTCACGTCAGAGCACGAGAAAGATGACTGTCTGCCTTTCCTAGATGTACTATTAAAGAAAGAAACTAATGGTAAATTAAACAGAACAATTTACCATAAACCAACATGGTCTGCACAGTATTTGCATTACAGCAGTTTTGTGCCATTTCAATATAAATTATCAACAGTTCGTGGTTGCTTTTCAAGAATTGACAGGTTGGTTAGTCAAGATTCTAAAGAAAATGAATATAATAAAGCAATTAACGATTTAATGTCTAATGGCTATCCCAGACAATTAATTGAATCAATTATTAAAAGGGGAGTTAACCAGAAACAGACGTACTATGGGCCAGAAAAGAAAACCGTCTACCTAAACATCCCATTTAAGGGGATGCAGTTTCCCGAATGGCACAAAAGAAAGTTGAAGCAGCATTGACACGCACATTTAATGCAGCCAAACTACGAGTGTTATTTAGGGTAACACACTTGCCTTTACCAGCAATCAAAGAGAAACAGCCGTTAATGTCGATATCAAATATTATTTACCAATATACATGCGCAAGTTGTCGATCAACTTACGTAGGCCGATCGACCAGACGGTTAATTACTCGAATGAGAGAACATTGCAACTTGAACGCCTGTTTTAAATCAAATTGTGAATACACGTCTGCTATTGCGCAACACATCATCGAAACAACGCACGTATGTTCTCCAGACGTAGCATTCAAAGTAATTACTAAATGCAAAAACAAAAGGGAGCTAGCCACATACGAAGCCTTATGGATAAACAAATTGCAGCCGGATTTATGTAAGCAGAAGAAGCACGTACAAGCATTGAGTTTGAACTGGATGTGACGCACGCAATTTGATTGGTTTCTATTTTTCACACTCTCTTTGTTCACATATTTCTATCTTGTTTTGCTTTCCAATTTATATATAAAGATATGTTCATGAGTAGATATTTGAGAAGACCATGAGAAAGAAAATTTTCTTATATCTGATAAAATTTCTTTTGTTTTTGCACACAGGAAGGGTACAATGAATTTTATTAAAGCTCGCATTTCAAAATATATATATAAATATATATATATATATATATATATATATATATATATATATATATATATATATATACGTGTGTGTGCGTGTCTGCTTTAGTGAGTGCTGATTAAATGCTGTTGATAAACTTATAATTGGACCTATTAAAGCTTTAGGGAATTATGAGAAAAAGCTCTGACTTGGAATGTATAAACACATTTAAAAATATGGTTGATCGAGGTTGACGCAATTCATTTTGAATGTGGTAAAATTGTGCTCTCTTATCATAATACTGATGATGTTCATCGCGAATATATCACACAATTGGGCAGCATACATGGGACTTCAACATGGATAAATTTCGGTTGGAAAATCTACAATTGGAACATATATAACCAATGAAGTTTATAACAAATATTTATAAACCATATATGGCGCGCATGTAAAATAGAAATAAAAGTGGATCAAAGCCAAGGATTGCAATAAAAGTTTAAATTTCCCAGGTAATTTCCCACTGTTATACTTATTTTGGAAAGAAATAGCTTTTGGATTTCAAAGAAAATCAGCACGTTCTTAAAGAATTGACTAAAGATATACCCATAATGATGGGGGTTTCACCCTAGCATTAGCCTAAGTGATATTTGTTTGATTACACCTAGGCGAATTGCTACGTTTGTGCTTATTAGTTTTCATCAGAACTCAATTAAATGAAAACGTAAATTTATTTAATTCAAAATTTGATGGAAGCTCTTGGCTATCTTCATATTACACTGAATCATTTTACTTGATCTAAGTTGAAGCACGCTAATGAAAACATCTAATTTACAAAATAAAGTGCTAATTATAAATATGTTTTGAAAGTATATTCGACCAAATGACACTATATAAATTTTAAATTTTCCAGCCCAATGCAATAGGATCTGAAAAATGACGTAATTTAACTGGCAAATTATTGCTTTTCCTTTTAGCTAAATGTTGTGGGGTTAGGGAATATTTAGATTATGATGAACCAATGTCGAGACCATTTCATTCCAATCAATTTCCTGTGCACATGATTAGACATCTTCAATGCGAATTGACTTCGAGTACAAATAATCAATTCAATTAAAACTTATAAACAATTATGACTCAAATAAATGCTCATCTGAAAGGAAGTGTGTGAATTTGGAAGTAAACTGGAAAAATTTCGGGGCAAATTTTTAATGTTTATTAAGCAATTAAATCAAAAATTAAAAAAAGAAATGCTTTGCATTTTAAGTTGAATTAATAGATAAACTCGATTAAATTATTTTATTAGCGAGACTTTTGATAATATCTACTTAACCTTTAATTCACTCACGAATTATACGACATTTTGTTCATTGTTTATATTTTAGTACATCCATACACAGATTCACTGGTAAACATCTAAAAAATCAATATGATTTTTCGTATCTAATTTATGCTTTATAATAAATTTACGTTGATCTTAATTTCTTATATTCACAAAAATAATAATTTTATTACACGCAATATCGCAGATGCGTTTGAAGTAAGGCATATAAACTGTACATGATAAGCACAGTAATCCCTTTTACAGTGCATTATTATTTATTGTATTCAAATGTTATAAGGTTTTTAACCTAATACATAGAAGCAGAACATAATGCAACTATATAAAGCCTAATTAGGAATTGATGTCTGGTATCGTTTGGACGTTCGCTTAATTAAAAGATTTTCATCGATTTAATTTTGTGTTTGTTTCTCTGGTCGAAATTATGTAAATGTGTTGAGTTTTCGATACTTGAGGAGTAAACAAAACATAAATATTTCGTGTGTTTAATAAATGTTTTTTTTTATCTTTGCACATGGGATTGATGCAATGACATATTTACAGAACTTGTGCTTTTCATTTGAAAATAGCATTTTTACTTTTTTGTATTCATGTAGATTTTTGACACATATCAATCACTTCGGAGTATTAAAATTTGTAGATTTAATAGCTTACTAATTCTTGTGCAGTCGGTGGCAATATTTCGTTTCCGTAACTAATTTATATCAGGCATTTTGGTGTATTTTAATTTAAATAGAAGAATAACCATTGTATTGTTGCATAATCCATTTACAAAGCAGATATACGCAACACAATTACAAAAAAACATTTTCTTTTCGCCAGACTAAAGCTCGACTTTATCATATACTGATTTATATAATTAATTTCGAAAGTCAAGTTGGAAATATTTGTGAGAAATACAATAAAAAACAAAAAAAATTGAAAGCACACAATCTGAAGTTTTCACACACGAACATAATACAACTATTATTATAATCAAGGTTGCGGTCTTGATATAAACACCTGACCCATTAATTACTTACATATGTCAGTATAAACTAAGAATTGTATAGTGTAGAAAAGGCAATTCATCCAGTAGACCGGTTTCGTCCTTATTGGGAACTCATCAAGTACTGATTATAATAATTGTTATCACCACCCGCGCAACCAATGTTCGTTTAATAATACAACTAGTTTATGTTTAAATCATAAACGAACTTACATTTTGTTCAACTGATGATAAAGGAGATTTTTATATAACTGGTTTAGCTTTTCAAACTTTAATTTTTTGTCTTGAAACACAATTGGAAATCCACTTGATTTAAAATATAAAATTTTTAAATAACATGTGGTAACAATGTACAGCATTCCTCGAGTAAAAATGTACTTGAACAAGCAAGTGTTCAAAATTAAAACCAGTAATGTCTGAGTTTAAAATCACGATATAAATTTGCAGTGGAATTAGAAAAATTCGTTCAGCCAAAGCAAATTAGAAAATCCATCAACAATGTTCGCGACACTTTTAATTTAACAAATAATGTAAAGTTGTACGACATCAGAAATAACTAACTGATTCCATTTGATGTCGTAAACCTGTTTATTAGCATCCCTGTTAACAAACCATGAATATGTTCATCCATTTTTTTCACTATTGCACAGCAAGTTTAATAAGAGTTGATGGACAATCCGTTAGGGCCTCTACTAGTTGATGTTTACATGTTAATTCTGGGAGCATAACAAACACTAACATTTATCTAGCACTACTATTATATATAATTTAGATATACAGAGAACGCATTGATTCTGATATATAAAGATGTTGAAGCAAATGACGTTCTTGCATTTACTAGAGAAACAGGTGTTCATAGATAGTTTTAATTCTCAATTGTAGCGAACTTTATCATTCATTATAATTCATTGGGTTGGTACCACGTACATACTCGGCCACATCAGTGTTGGTATCAGGTAATTCCACAATAGCCATAGGGTTGTTATCCTTTACAGGCTTGCTATATATATTATAAATAGTGATTTAACTTTGAATTGGCGTTGTTAAAGACTTTATATCAAGTTAGCTTCATTACTTCATGTTTACACGATCGTATGAGAGATGGTACCGTCCAAATTTTCCATATTCCGAACCAAAATATATAGTGGGTAAAGGGCGTAATACCGGCTCCTACTGTTGAGTCGCCAGTAAGAAAGAAACGAATGTGCGCGAGATTTTACGTTACGTTCATGCTCTCTTTGTTTTATCCTTATGGTCATATTTATATTAATATGTAACTAGGTGCGCAATACCTAACACTCAATTGCATATATATTACTTTTCCACCACAAATAGTATCTAAATGACATGCTTGCAGATTTAAAGAAGTTGGGCCATAATATTAAGTTAACATGAGCGCACAAAAACCCTCAATCTAACGTATCGTTTATGCTATACAGAATTCTATTAAGACAAGCAAATGGTAGTCTAAAGAAGAAGATATTCAGAAAGCAGACCTGGTCTGGAAAGTCTATTCATTAGAACAGCGTTTTCCTAACTTTCTTGGAGATAACCCATTATCAAGCAGAATTCAGAAAATCTGTTCTAATATATTTCGAAGGCAAGAAGTGAGGTTGATAAGACGAGAATTAGGAAAGATTTGTTGCAGCAAACATAAAGTATAAATAACAAAAAAAATGGAATAAAGTCGCGCCAAATCAACAGATTGTATATGCTAGCATCACTATTAAACATCACGTACCCTCCAAATTATTTATTCGACGATGTAAAAATCCAGTGACTTCACAAATGCTTAAAACACAAATGAAATTTGTCTGTTAAACAATAATATAACGGAAATCCCCAGCGCAATTAAATATTCAAATATTGTTTATTTAATTAAGCAATAATTCCTTGCGCGGATGGTGTAAACAACTATTTAAATTAAGTTTGCGAACTTGAATTAAACACCAGTCCCGTTGTTCTTAACCAGTCGTCGAAAATATGGATAAGCTACCGCAAATCACAAGTAATAACGCGTTCTGAACTTCAATGATCATCATACGAGTACAACAGAAAAGGAAAAAGCGAAGATATAACAGCAATGCATATGACGAAACTAGTAAAAATGTATTGTTTGGTACTGCATAGAAATTGTTCAGCCGACATTTCCATTCAAATACAATGTTTGCAAGACTACTAGTGGTGAGAGGCGCATATCTAATTTAGCTTTCCATATACTTGCGTTACCTATTTATCCCCGTTTGTCAGTTTGCCGACGTACACTACTGATGATCATGGAAGTTCGAAACACGTCAGTACGTGCGACTGTCGGCAGTTTTGCTATTTTATTCAACGACTGGTTAATTAAAATGTGATTTGTATTTACTTCAACCTCGCGCACTTGGTTTAATGAATTTTTTATACAAATTTTATGGATGCTCAGTGCGCTATATTGGTAGAAATGGCCTTTAACTAAAATGCTAATTCAGAAGCCATTTAGATTAAATACAAGTGGAAAACGAAGGTACTTTCCACAATAGCTGAAAACAATTTTAATAGTCAGCCTCCAAATAAGGCGCGTTGCCAGGTGTCTTCACATAAAAAAATTAATTTTTAAGCACAGCTGAAGCTTTTTGTATGCAACATCCTTAATCTTTAGGTAAATAAATAAAAGAAGACTATGTGAATTGAATAGAAACTAGTAGGACTTTGTGTGTATTTACACGCATTAATATGTGCCTGGCCAAATTTCTGATTGTTGTTGTATAATTGATTTTTATATTCCAAATTATCTCTTATAATCTGATTACACAATGCACCACACAGTAAAATCTAGCTGAGTTCTTTAAATCAAGTTTGTGAGCGTAAAACAAAACCACAGTCTCAATGTATTTAACTAGTCGTCGAACAACATATTAAAGCCACCGACAGTCACACGTACTAATACTTTTGTACCTTCCATGTTTATTATCAGAGTACGACTATTTGATTTGATTGACAAAAAGAATTTAATCTATAGTGACTGTGAATTGTACATTAACTTAATTATAAATTTGAGCTCTCATACAAATTTTATTTGTAAATTCAAGTTACAAATAGTAAATTTGTAACAAATTCTTTGATCGATATTGAATTTGCGAAGCTCGAAAATTTTGCAAGTAGAAAAAATATCAATTGCTCTAAAAATGTGAACTTTACTTGTGAAGTTACTGCTTTAAATATGAATATCTATACATCGGTAAAATCCAAACCTGTCAAATAATAGCAATTGCATTTTTTATGAAACAGCAGTTTTACCTTATTAGCTTTACATCAGTAGTATCGAAAATTTTCAAAGTTGCAATATGCACACCGCAGCATTTGGTTTGTAAATTAACTTTTCCCTGATCATTCCGTTTTAGCGATGAAGTTTTCTTAAATGTACTTTTATATTCACACAAGTATGCCTAATTTATTTCAGCAGATGTTAATACCAAAAATTATTATTTACTGGCATTGTGATTAAGAGAATGTAACTGAAAATCCGGATAGTGTGACAGTTAGTTCTTGAGATTTTCACTAATTAAAGGGGCAAATATCCAAATAAGTATAAAACTAAGTTGTAAAATTATTTTTATCTCAATTTTCCTCAAATTTATATCTGGCTAACCTGAAAATGTTTTGTTAAATTAAAGCATTTAAAGACATATAATACCATTCAAATTTAACGATATTGCGTCGGGTATATCTCGAATCTAATATTAAATAAATGGCAAACCAATTGTACACGAATTTATAAGTCATGTTTTTGAAATAGCATTGTTGAATATCTAACTTTAGGATATTTATTTTGTTTATCAGGAAATTAGAAATGCACCTTATACTTCAAGTAATTTTGTAAACATTCTGTTTGAACGGAATATGCACTGAACATTTTTATTGCAGTCACGTGGTTAATATTGTTTCATCTTTTTAAGAATCCAAAACGATTTTATGTAGACAATACCTATTTTATATTGTTTCTAGCAATTGGATCATGCATGAGATGAAATATTCATTTAATCTACTTGTGCCTTATGCTGAAACTTTTTAATCAGTATAGAGTCTAGGAAAATTTTGTTATGAATCCTAGAGTTCACTCTCCTTGTTTGATCGGTTGCTCTATCTATCCAAAGAATCTACAGATGTATTCGCTAAAAATTATCGATTGCGTTGACAAAAATATTTAGCAAGCTTTGAATAGTTTGACGGTGCATTTATATTATATATTGTATTATGTATATATATATATATATATATATATATATATATATATATATATATATATATGAAATATATACATTATTTTATTATTAGCTTATATCACAAGGCATAGAAGGTAAAAAAATGATTCCCCTCAAACATTATTACTCAAATAATTTTGATGCCTTCAATAAAGCATTATATAAGCCGCATACAAAAAAAGAACAGATAAACGATCCTTGACTGTGCAAGTGGTGATAAAATTCATTCAAATCGAGTTTATTTGTTTAGATAAAGACCAATCATATTTAATTTAATCAATTTAAAAACTTAATGACATCAGAGTGGTAAGTGCAATACATTTGTACTGATATCAAGTTCACAAACTTGTTTTATTATGGATTAATTGATGATTGTGCATCGAGAATGAATTCGCCACCCATTCGCTCTACATATTAATTTCTACATCTATTTTTCGAATGTCACTTGCACGGTAGGCAATATCTAAACTATTGGTATTATGAATTATACATAATTTTGTAAAAAATGGTTTTGGAACATTGTAGTATTTTTATCACCTGCCTAAATATTACTTATTCGTTTAAACTGTAAAAGTGTGTCTGTTAGAATTGGTGATAAGAAATGTTTCGAAAATGCGTTTTAACTATATGGGAATCTAAATCAAACACGGATTTTTTAATTTACGCACTTTAAAATGGAAAGTATGATATGTTCCCGAAATAATAAACAATTCTGTGCAGTTTGCTAATCATGTGTACAAAAGTACATAAAAATTGTGCATTTGACAATAATGGTAATGCTTCGGCATAGAAATAAAATCAAGAAATTAAAATTGATAATTTACAGTATAAATATCGAATTTGCATATTTTAGTTTTCATTCGACATATGAAGATTTCTAATAAAATTGTTGAACGTAGATAGATAATCGGAAAGTGTAAAATATCTATCATAAATACATGGGTAATATAAACCAGATGCCAAAACTCATCGCAATTCTTATCGAGTTCATGTTATTATTCTAAATCGAATAACTCTTGTAACTAGAGCGAGTGATGGAAGCAGTCACAATCCGGCGGTATGGAAAATGTGTAGCATACCTTCAATTCAATATTAATTATCGAGTTTGACCACATGATTTTTTGTACATTTCTAATTGAGCAACAAAACTCAACATTTAAATACTCCCTATTTTTTGCTACAATCTGACAAAATTAATCGGGATTTTGCATAGTTTTGTAAAATTAATAAGTATTGAGGATATGGATAATAACACTATGAACCTAGCTTTATCATTGCTACTAATGTACTACACGTTTTTAGAAATTTATTTTCTTTTTCTTAACACAGAAACGTGTCTACCAAAAGAACCGTCAAATGCGTAATTGCAATACGCAGGCACACTGAAATTAATCACTTACAAGTAAATGTTATTCACGATAACTGCATGCAGAAGTGTCCATTTTGCAAAATCAAAATTTTTTCGAGATTGTTTTAAAGCGTGACAGAAATTTATTCTCTACTCGCGTTACACACATTTTAGAAGTCAACTGAAGCAACAGTCTATTGTTTTGAAATGAATTTTCCGCTTAACCAGGCATATCAGTTTAATTAACGCAAAAATAATTATTCAGATTTAATGGTCAAATAATCATAAGAACGCAACTATTGCCAAATCTTTAATTTAAACTCAATATACACATGCACATTTTAATATGTAAGTATTATTTAACATATCCACGATTTCTTTTCTCGCGCTCTCGCTTCTGCAATGAACCAATTAGCTGTTATTGCGAAACACGCGTTGAATTCAGCTTCGCGGTTTTGTCACATCGAGTGCTTCCATACCATTCATACTAACCACTCGAAATAGAGTTCGATCTCATATTGACTGGTTAACGTTTCGGCACTTCATTTCCATTTCCATCTTCAGAAATTTAATAAAACGAGGTACACTGATCATAAGACCAGATTCAAGCACATATGCGGAACTGTAAGTTAAGATAGATTACTCAAGGAAGAAATTTGTGGGTAGGTTATATATGACGAGCGCACTGGGAAACTAAGAACAACAAGTTTCAGGGTTCGAGTCCTGTCCGCGGCAAATTTTGGCCAGTACATGATGAGTTCCCAATAAGGACGAAACCGGTCTACTGGAAAAATTGCCTAATCTACACTATACAATTCTATGTTTATACTGATATATGTAAGTAATTAATGGGTCAGATTTTTATATCAAGACCGCAACCTTGATTATAATAATTTTTGTCACCACCCGCGCAACCAATGTTCGTTTAATTATATAAAGTTTATGGGTTTTATTGTTCTATTAGAATTTCACTATTTGAAAAATAAGCGAAACTTTTATTCTTCAGAATATAGAACACATAATTGTCATTTTAATAATTTCACTTTTCTTTCAAAAATTGTTCAATTATTGGATTCAGTGCACAATATAAAAATATTTGCTTCACCAGAATAATATTTGCTCGGTAGGCAATTTTACATCTCAGCTTAAGATCGCTTATTAGCGAAAAGATTTAAATGACAGTTTTCAATTTCAAACTAAACTGACGAACTGCAAAAATATTATCTTATCTACTTAGAAAAAAAATACAGTCTTCTCGTTTTAATTTTTGCGTGGAAGTAGTCGTAAATTTTAGAACATAATCGTAAATACTAGTGCTGATAACTGATATACGAACAATCTTTTACCAGTGTCCATTGTTGCGGGTGCAAAATATGTCAAATAAATTCGAATCCAATTTTATTCTTCACTGAATTTTGTTTGCATATTGTTTTATGTAATCGTTAAATTATAATCATTTCGTGACTTATAATTTTTTGAATTCTATTTATTCCTATTCTTAATTTTCTTACCTTAACTGCAAAAATTATTGAAATTATGTTTCTTTATTTTCATCTAGATTAAGATTTTTCGCCATGTTCTGTTTGAATAATAATATCCTGTCATTCTAATTTTAAAAGGAATTGCAAATGAATCAATTTTGATATAATTTATTCAATCGAATTAACTACAGATAAAGTTTAACAAAGAAATAGTCTCATAATCAATACACTGTGACACAAATGCATAAATCAACACAATAGCTCTTCGTAACACGCAATAATATAGAATTGTTTAAGCTACGGCCATTATGACTTGAGAACACACTAGAACAAAACCCGGTTATATCACCATAAGATACTTGAGACTGGATTAGTTTGTGATAAATAAAAATTTATTTAATACACTTTGAGAAACTTAAATAAATAACAATCCTGTATACCATTATTTTTGGTCATAAACGCCCTTTAATATAAATTTACCATAATTTTAATGATACATGATTTTTATGACAATGGATAAGTGTCATTAATAATGAATTATAAACGAGAAAATTAAAGGTAATAAAATGCATGCTTGCGAGGTTTGAAAAAAAGACCTATGCCTCAAAATAAATTCGATTAAATCGAATGCCACCTTTAAACATGCATTAAATTACCATCGTTCGTTTTTAAATTTTACTTTAACAAAATAACAGATTCTACAAATATACAAAGATTTGCAGGTGATGACCATTCTATTGAAGTTAGAAACAGGCAATTATTTCCCATAGTTATACGTTTTAGCTCTATCGTGTAAATATAGTACTGATAGGATTTCTACAATCAAGAGAAATACCACTGCATTTACTTTAGTTTAGGCAACTATCACATTGGAGAAAAATTAACGGGTTGTGGAAAACTAAATCTCTAATTACTAAAGTATCGTTTGAAATCCTACTGTAAGAGTGATTAAGGTGAATTAACTGAAGTGATAAAAGGCGATTAAAATAACCATTTATTGATGCAAATTTTTTCTCTTTAATATACCATAGACATTTAAATTGTTCGATCAAATTTGAAACTTGCAATTTTACAAATACTATAATACTTGTTGATGATCAGACGTTTATTGGAGTCAGAATCAAACATTCCATTGAGTTTAAACTTATTTATTATATTTATAATTTTTAGCGCCACAATGAAAAATTTTAAGTGGTCTGGCGTTTTACTGTCAAAAGTATACGTTCTCTAGTTCTTCCAGGTTATGTGGACCCCAAAATGAGAGAATGAAATCTGTAATTATAAAAATTTTATATGAGCATATTTCTCAAGTGCTTTCAGTTTGACCATAATGACAATTTAAATTGGGAATTAAATGAGACATCGATTCGGGTTAAATTTTACACGTAAAAAGAAATGCAAGCTAAAAAGAGTAAAAAAAAATTAAATTCTAAGAAATTGACTTTTAAACATTTATATGATTTGTTATGGTTAGCTAAAATGTGCATTGATGAAATTAAGCGTTAAAAAATAACAAAAAAAGCTTTATTCAAGCGCAAAATTTTTAAGTCAGCATTTAAAAATGTAGTAGCCTTACGCACAGGAGACTCACAAGCAGGCGCCGGCAATACTCCAGAACACCATTACACTTTTTTCAAGTCATTTTTGACAGTTGGATAGCGCGGTCCCACAATGGTAGGCGCTTTCATTGCATTAATGGAGTCAAAAACTATTTAAGACATGAAAAATTCGTTTCGAATGCCTATTGACTGTGATTAATTTGAACAATACTAGCAACAGTAAATATTATTCTGAAAGGTAGACAAAATTTGACCAAAATTTAAAATACAGGCATACTAAATTTACACAAAACGTCAAACAAGGCAAACAGATAAGAATAATATGTGCGCCAATTGATGTTGATTCTCTGTTTGGAGGATGTTTAATTTCCGTCGAACTAGTTACCTCATACTATGCAAAATTTCTTCTTGACATTTTCTGATTGACATTTTGACCGACAAGCAAGCATTAGTCTTCAAAATCCGCGTTTATAATTTCAACAATACACAATTGTCTATAACGCCAACTAACACAGTGTCCAACCAGTTGTAGCTTAAAGTATTTTATCTGTTGAAATACTGAATAATCCACGTACATCTATTTGCTTAACCTTGTTTTCAAAATATTTATGCGCGGGGATGTTAAAGGTTAATTGTTTTGCATATGTTTCACTTCCGTCAAATATTTAGCTCACATCCATCCGATGTATATCGTGTTATTTGATATTTGATATTTCAACTGAAGAACGGGTCGTTTCTGTTAAATCCACTCTCGTTATTTCGACAATACAAAATATTTTCACTACGGAATAAAGCAGTGTTCACCCGGTTGTAGTTTAGATTTTGGTTATCTGTTGAAATACCGAATTAAATACATGCGTAAATTTTGAAGATTTTTGTCAAAGGATTTCTGCACGGTTAGATGATGGTGAAATCTTTTGGCATATATTTTATTTCTGTCAAATATTTAGCAAAAGTTTTCCAATATTCATTAGAATATTCGTTTATTGCTTTTTCTTAAAGTTCACGCGCGTTATTTTGAAATACACGATGTCCAGCAATACAGAATGGCGCAATGTTCAAACGGTTGTAGTTTAGATTTCTGTTATTCGTTAACCTAGCGAATTATCCGTTAATATTTGTTATCACCGCCCACGCAACCGGTGTTTGTTTAAGGATATAAATATTCATATTGATACCACTTCCCCATGTAGTGGGGTTTCTGTTCAGAAACAACATATTTCGGATGGTTAGTTGAAATTTTGGGTTTGTATAAAACTGAAAATTGTGTGTAGTGTAGAGTGCGGCATGGTAGCTCAGTGGTTAGAGAACCAGATTCCGAAGCAGACGTGGCCAGATTCGAGACCTGTCCGCGGCGAACTCTGGCCAGTATGTGATGAGTTCTCAATAAGGACGAAAACGGGGTTCCGGATCAATTTCCTATTCTACACTATACAACGTGTAGTTTATACTGACATATATAAGTAATTAATAGGTAAGGAGGTTATATCAAGATAGCAACCTTGATTATAATATTATTTGTTCTCTATCGCTTATGAAATATTTTTTCAGCAAAAGATATTTTGTGTTGAAATAAAAAATTCTTGTAATTTGTTAATTGAAAATCTGACCCATAATCGGGAGTCGATTTTAATATCCGTATTTTATATTAAAAAATCAACAATATTTACATCAATAGCTAGCACATTCCACTATCTGTTGTAGTGAAGATTTCTGGCTTTTTATTTAATATGTAATTCAGAACAACTTATGGTGCGTGGATTATTGAGTATTTAAATAAATGCCAACATTGTAAACTATGAACGATATGAGACTGAGTTAGTTTGCAATGAATAAATTAGTCAATTATTCATATAAGGTGTGCGCAAATTGCTCAATAAATTAACGAATAGCCAAAATCCGAATTAAAATTCATAGAAACATGGGCCATTTTGTAGTGTGAAATTGAAATAATTTGTAACACAGGAATGAGATTTTGAATATGAAAACGTGTGCCGCTAAATAAACATTAGTCATCAAATATCAAAAAGAATATTGTATGAATGTGAGGTAAAAATTTCGATGCGTAAGAAATATTCTTAAAATAATAAGATATATGCTGTGCTCCCTTATGTTGAATCACTAAGAACGAAAATATTTTGAACCATTCGACAGAACTATATAATAAATCTATATATATAAAATTCCCTCGCCATATATACAATTATAGAATAAAAAATACTTTGTATTGCATGGAAATTAGCTTTGATTTCTAATATAATTTCTACATGAACAACGAACTCAGGGCGATACATTAAAATTTAAAAAGAAAAATATTATCTTAAGTTTACTAAAATACATTTAAGCTTTCGTAAAAATCTTAGTCAATGCTTTATTTGAAAAGTTATTTAGACACCTTAATTTTTTTCTAGCACATTTCTTAAATGGTAATTTTCTTATCTATGTAAATGTGATTTTTTCAATTTTTTCGTCAGTCGTAGATAATTAAGTCCAGCAGTTGATTATTTACAAACGAAAGCATCTATCACTTAAAAAAATTAGAGATATGTTAACCAGCTATGTAGAATCAATGTTCTGACTAAAATTGTTTTGCATAGGACTACTATTAGAAGCTTGGCTTTAAGGTTATATAAATAAAAATACTGATGGACACTTTGCTTATGCCTACAGAAAAGAATAATGATTGATTCGTAATGTATATAAAAGATTCTTTTGAAATGCGAGCTTTAATAAAATTCATTGTACCCTTTTTATGTGCAAAAACAAAAAGAAATTTTATCAGATATAAGAAAATTTTTCTTTCGCATGGTCTTCAAATACTTACCATGAACATATCTTATATATATTGAAAGCAAAACAAATATAGAAATACAGGAACAAAATGAGTGTGAAAAATAGAAACCAATCAAATTTTCAAGCGTATAAAATACATCTGTTCAAACTCAATGCATGTATCGTGCTTCTTTTTCTGGTTATAAATTGGCTGCAATTTACTTTACGTCCATATGCTTCGCATGTGGCTCCTCTTTTATTTTTGCATTTGTAATTATTTTGAATGCTACGTCTGGAACATGGCTGCTCAAGCTTGATGATGTGTTGCGCAATAGCAGACGTATCACCATTTGTCGTTCAAGCGTACGTTCTCCATCACAATGTCTGGCTGATCGGCCTATTTTAAGTTGACGATAATGTATATTGCGTTTAATATTTGATATCGACATTAACGGCTGTTCTTGATTGTTATAAAGGCAAGTTTGCTACCCTAAATAACACTCAGTTTACGTATTAAATGTGCGTACAATGTTGCCAACTTTCTCTTATTCGGGAAACTGTCTCTCTTTTAAATGGATGCGTTTAGTTTAGACGGTTTTCTTTTCGGCGCTCTATAGTACGTCTGCTTCTTGGTTAACTCCCTTTTAATAATTGATTCAATTAATTGTCTGGGATAGACATTAGTTAATTGCTTTATTATATTCATTTTCTTTAGAATCTGTCAATTTAGTACCACGAACTGTTGATAATTTATAGTTGAAATGGCAATAAAACTGCTGTAATGCAAATATTGTGCAGCACTCATGTTGGTTTATGTAATTGTTCTTGTTTAATAGTTTCTTCTTTAACAGTACACAAGGAAAGGCAGACAGTCCTTTCTCGTGCTCTCCGACGTGAAACCGACATTCTTATGTTTTGCTGTCTTTGAAGCAATGCTCGTGATTGCGACCTGTTTTTAAGTACAAGAAATATATCATCCACGTACCGTATATATTGAGCACATTTACTTATGTCATCTACAAACAGATTGATGGTGTCGCAATGGGAAGCCCATTATCTCCAGTGTTGGCTGACATTTTTCTAGGGCACCTAAAAAATACATCATTAAAGAGTGACATAAGTAAATGTGCTCAATATATACGGTACGTGGATGCTATATTTCTTGTACTTTAAAAAAAGGTCGCAATCACGAACATTGCTTCAAAGTTTCAACAAAGCACATAAGAATATCGGTTTCACGTCAGAGCACGAGAAAGATGACTGTCTGCCTTTTCTTTGATGTACTGTTAAAGAAAGAAACTAATGGTAAATTAAACAGAACAATTTACCATAAACCAACATGGTCTGCACAGTATTTGCATTATGCAGTTTTGTGCCATTTCAATATAAATTATCAACAAGTTCGTGTTGCTTCTCAAGAATTGACAGGTTGGTTAGTCAAGATTCTAAAGAAAAATGAATATAATAAAGCAATTAACGATTTAATGTCTAATGGCTATCCGAAAGACAATTAATTGAATCCCAATTATTAAAAAGGAGTTAACCAGAAAACAGACGTACTATGGGCCAGAAAAAGAAAAAACTGTCTACCTAAACATCCTATTTAAGGGGATGCAGTTTCCCGAATGGCACAAAAGAAAGTTGAAGCAGCATTGACACGCACATTTAATGCAGCCAAACTACGAGTGTTATTTAGGGTAACAAACTTGCCTTTACCAGCAATCAAAGAGAAACAGCCGTTAATGTCGATATCAAATATTATTTACCAATATACATGTGCTAGTTGTCGATCAACTTACGTAGGCCGATCGACCAGACGGTTAATTATCGAATGAGAGAACATTGCACTTGAACGCCTGGTTTTAAATCAAATGGTGAATACACGTCTGCTATTGCGCAACACATCATCGAAACAACGCACGTATGTTCTCCAGACGTAGCATTCAAAGTAATTACTAAATGCAGAAACAAAAGGGAGCTAGCCACATACGAAGCCTTATGGATAAACAAATTGCAGCCGGATTTATGTGGGAGCAGAAGTTGAAGCACGTACAAGCATTGAGTTTGAACTGGATGTGACGCACGCAATTTGATTGGTTTCTATTTTTCACACTCGCTTTGTTCACGCATTTATCTTGTTTTGCTTTCCAATTTATATAAAGATATGTTCATGAGTAGATATTTGAGAAGACCATGCGAAAGAAAATTTTCTTATATCTGATAAAATTTCTTTTTGTTTTTGCACATAAAAAGGGTACAATGAGTATATAAAAGACTGTGAATTCGGAATTAACGCAAGTAATAAATTTTTATTTAATTATCCTGATATATAAACGTTGGATAATTTATTTAGAGAAATTTCAGGAGGGTACTTTAAATCTTCCAATAGCACAAATTACATCCCTAGTAAAACAAACGTAAGCACGGAAACATAAAAATATTTTTATGATATATTAATGAAGGCTGTCGCAAGCACCTAAATCAAAGTCTTAAAAAAGTGCATACAGCTAAAATCTTACAAGAAAAGCAAATGTAATTGATAACAATTTAATACTGTTTGTTTCGGCGAGCTTATACATATGCAATCGTGTAATAGGTGTTGCGCATTTAGTAATAAATTAATTCAAATAAGACCAGAAGGATTAAAAAAATCAGGTATAATTATATATGCACATTCGTTTTGTGCTTCGAACGATTCATTAATAGGAGCGGGTAGCAAGTCCTATGCCAACAATATATTTTGGTTTGACTGATACCGTATTGTTTCCAGTCAATTATATTTATTTAAATTATTCCGAATCCTTTTTTGTATTCCTTCATGTGTCCACAGTACACCACAAGTCCAATGAAGAATCTAATAAACCAAGTTATGCCGGCCTTACTAGTTCATTTCTACAGTCGTATATATACTGCAATCATTGAAGTCTGTATAGGCTTTATTCGAGTCTAATTATTATTTAATAGAATTAAAACCAATTTTAAAAACTGTAAATATCCTAATTAATTTTTCGAAGTTCTGACTGAAAACCATTTTGTTTCCAGTTAATTTCTTCGTTGGAAAAAATTCGGAAAACTTTGTCGATATCGTTCATCGCCCACAATATATCACAATCTTAAGAATACACTAATACACCAGATCAAACTGGCCACCTGGGATGCGTTTTCAATGTTTATATACATTGCGACCTATGATGGCAAGGTAGCTGTAGTTAAGGCATCATTTTGTTCACTAAACGTTTGATGTACTGTGGATGGATGTAGGATACCGAGAAAAGTATTCAAAATGTTTCCGTCAAATTAATTTACAGGGTAGCGCCCTGCGATAATCATAACATAGATCGTAGTAATTCGAATTCTCCAATTTCGCAAATCAGTGAATTTTTTTCCAAATTTGTATATACTTTACTAATATTAGGGTTGTGGTGCTTATGTAAACATCTAGCCAGATAAGTACATACATTTATCAGTATAAACTACGCACTCTATAGTGTAGAAAATGCAATTCATCCAGTAGACCGGTTTCGTCCTTTCCACGGTAAACTCTGGAAATTACGTGATGAATTCCCAATAAAGACGAAACCGGTCCACTGGATAATTTGCCTTTTCATCACTATGCAATACTTGTTTATACTGACTAATTTATTTATACAATGGTACAGGTGTTTATATCAATATCGCAACTTTGATTATAGTAATTTTTACCACCGTCGGCGCAACCAAAGCTCGTTTAATTATATAAATGTGTATTATTTGTATGAAAAGAATACAAAAAATTGCGTAGCGATTAGGGCACGAGCTGTTTAGTACCAAATTTACTTATATTGATTTGGGTGGAAACATTAATTAAGAAAGGACAGAGAGTGTAATATCTTTGATTTAAACGTTTCGTGCCTCGAGGCTACTCAAAACGTAGGAGCCGGCAAAAAACCATTTGAAATTTTAAACAAGTTTATGCAATGTAAACCAAAAGGATTATGAAAACTTAGAAATGTGTCCATCGGAGTATTATTAGATTGACATTTAAACACAAAGTGAGTAGACAGAACTTAATCCTTGAGGTGGTTTTGAAGAGAATAAAAACGCTGAACGAGGAGATGAAAATTCTATCACCGAGTGGATGGAAAGTAGACGCTTAGAAGAGATTTGACGATGGTACAATCCGCGCGGTGTTGGTTTTTATTAAAAAATATTTTATATTTACAAATTCGAATGTCATGGTTCACCCTGAAATTTTATATTTAGATTTACCGTTTGTAAACAATAAAAAATTTGGCTTGTTCGCATTAGATATTGCAGGCCAATTACATTTTTGTGACATATCCTACAGGCCAATATATTGAACACCCAGTTTAACAAGGATATTAAATACACAATTAACACATTGAATAAAGCTACTTTTAACAATTTTTATAATGGATGCTACGGCAAATGTTGGTTCGTGTGAATTTAAGCCTTATAATCTATGGTTTTGCCTATTTTATCCAGAATGGTAATGAAGAAGTTAGCTTGACGAGACACATTTTCTGCGACTGATGTAATACTAAATACATAATTGCATATATTCATTAGTTCTACGTTACAGAGAGTATCTAACTGTTTTTTTAATTGTTGCATTAAAATAAATGGTTGCCGAGCTAAGAAAAATGAGGGCTATTGAATAGTTACATTTTGTGCTATTGTTGACTAACCGAAATCAAATAGAAAAAAATTATCTCGTGGTTACAAATAGCAATCTGAACTCAAGTTCAAATGGCGGTAAAATTTCAAAACCAGACCAATTCACTAATATATGAACAAAATTTTACCCAATTAAGTATCACAAAATTAGGATATATCATTTTAAATTAAACGCCGACATGCTTAAAAGACATACGACTGCATGCAGAGACGTTTGGCCGATGTAATCGCAGACTTTACGTTTGCAAGTAAATATGTAATAACCTTTTCTCGTACTCTTTAAAATCTTAGAGCATATAACGCGTTACGCAGAATTTTACTAGTCATCATTTCGTTCTAAATAAATAATTAAATTGGATTATTTGATTAGGATATTACGCATTAATTGATTCTTCAAATAATATCTTCATTTTATTTAATAATTTACGATAAATTTTCAATTAGTGCGGCTATTAAATTGAGGCACATATTTCTAAATGTATAATGTTTACCAGAAATTTTTGTTCGCGGTTAATGTGAAAATAATGCAGATTTCAATTTTTCATAATCACTGGCATAACAAATAGATGTAATACTAGAAAAAAAGTTGTCAACAGCTCAGAATCTGGGAATAGTCATGTTCACAAAAATAATGCATCCATTGACACAAATTCGACGGTGGTGAGTTTATATCAAAACAGATCGAGATTGTTCAGTTTAGCGAAACGGAAAGATTTTTATGCTTTTGTAAAACAAATATATCGCATATAAATTATTATTTGAAAATAGATTAGTAGATACGTGTTAAAAAGATAAAACTTCTTTGATGGAGTTTACGATAAACGATGCACGACTACGAATCAACTTACGTTTACTTAGTTTCTGATAACTGTGTTACAGAACTCTTCTATATTTTCTTTTATGTGTTCTTCCTTTTTCATTTGCTCCTTTTTAGCCGACTTACTTGATGTCACACGGTGTTGTTTAACGAGACATCCGTGCATATGCCGTTTATGTTAGCTAATTTTAAATTTACTAGTTTAGAACAAAATTTCTGATGCCAAAACTTTAATGCGCGTTCAAATTTATTGATTCGCTTAGAATTGGCGGTATAGCCTACGCATTTCTTCAAAGAATTAACTCCGTCGAGAACATAAAATTCAGCATTAATTTTGAAACGTTGCATATGGCTGTTTACAGTATTAATATACTTGGCGGATATTACCTCGGAAAAATACACTATTTATTTAGGGGTTTGCACTAATTTGTTTATCCAATTGTGCTTCATAATTATTTTCGGTTCTGAAGGCAGAATTTAAAATGAGGTTCGCCTGATTAGTCAAAAGTACACTTTCATTTGTCTTTTATTCGCGGCATTTTACACTGTATAATATCTACCATGTAGGTAGATTTTATTGTATATTTTACCAATAAGCATCCGTCTGTTATTTTAATATGTTAAATCAGTTAATTTAAGGTAGACAACGTTTGTCTTGTGCAACATAATCGTTTTGTGAAGCAGTTCGTTTGTTTCTATTTAACCCATTTTAGATAATTAATTTCTGCAGTTTATAAGAGAAAATTATCATTTAATTGGTAACAGTACTCTTGCAGTATTTGAGCCCATTATTTTAATTGTAGCTTCTATGCAAATTAGGCGAATGTCTTTGTGTGATACTTCCGTTGGTAAGACTATTAAACTAATGAAAAAAATATCTTGCAGTCAAATTGACCATTTTGGAAACGCGTTACGATGATCACGTTTCCACAATTTATGTTAATAAGACCATTTAAGCAAACATAACTAATTAAAATATAATTATTTAAGTTTCTTCTTGAAATATTTTAGAAAATTAATTTCACACACAAATAAAGCCATTTATATTTCACAAATAACTCTCTCCTTTATCACTTCTGCAAATTTGTAAATATGATTTAGTGTATTTTGTTCGCGTAGCTGAACTACTCACAATTGAAAACAAAAAACTTTAACAATTTACATTTCTGTACGTTTTTCACTTGTAATTTTTCTCCAATTAAAAAAAGATCTCGCATATGATAGAAAATTTCCCATTAAATTCATATTAGTTTTTTAATCAGGTATTGCATAATTCGTGCCAATTGTTACTTTCGAATTATTCAAATTCTCAGTAAAAACTATGGTTGTCAGTCAATTTAACGAATTTCCCATTTCTAAACAAAGCAGTCTGACAAGTTTGAATACATATACAAAGTAATTTATATAAAAACAACATGCATCCGGTCTAAACACTTAAAATTTTCACGAATATTGTATTTTATACAAAAGGCTATCAGTCACACAAACCAAAAAAAATTGTGTTGCAACTAGGCATGCCCGAACACCAATTAGACTAGCATCAACATTGGTGCAATCGGACTTGCATCAGACGGTAGTAAGAAGAGCTAAATAAACCGTATCACAATTATCACTAACGCTGGCAGAAAATGAACAACAGTATGATGCAATTGACAATAAAATATGCACACAAGGCATTGTTGCCAGTGGGAAAATTAAGTCTCATAAACAATGCGATATGCAAGACAACATACAAGGATGCACATTTGTACACGCGATGGCCTACTAGACAAACAGTTGGTCAAAACTCAAACCATCGCTACAAAAATAACAAGATCTCAAACATCACTTTGCAATACAGTATTAATTAAACCTACACGAAAACAGAAACTCACATAGACATGCACTCACAAATCAATTATCATTAAGCCAACAAAATTAATTACATGCAAAAATTAGAAGCAAACCAGATCACATCCACTTTATTAAATGAAAACCATGAATGTTTGCTAATGAATAGTTTTGATGAGTGGTTATGTATTCTATAAATTAATCGTCAATTATCCAAACGAAAGGACACAAAAATTTTAAAAGACTTCTGTTCATTAAAAAATATGTGTAATATTGGATGACAATAGGCATCATATATATATATATATATATATATAGAAGAGCATATATATATACATATATATATATATATATATATATATATATATAATTTCATAACCCGATAATGACGATAATGACAAGTTATTCGTGTGTATATGATATTAATTTGTTTGATTTTCTGTGTTAAATCATGAAATATTTTGAATTCATAATATGCCTATTTTAATGAGTCATATTTTTAAAATTCAATCTTCCATTGAATAGTGTGATAATCAAGTTTTCTTTTGAGTCTTTAAAGTATAAATATAAGGCAATTTAATAAGCTAAAATATAGTCGTTACAGCATGTTAAAAAGTAATCATGTACGTTTGACTGTGTGTCTGTATTCGAATATATTGTTCTTTAGTTGATTTTTGCATTTTTTTCACCTACCAAATTTATGCCCGGTATATTCACTTGCAGTGATCTGTTGACTACGCGTACTCTCTTACCAATTTGACAGTTCTACTGTATTTTGTTTCTCACGCATTTGTACGCTTGTTTTACTCGTGTCTGACTGGTACCCCTTCGTGCGCTAGAGTAATTATTCTCTAAATGGTGTGGCAGCTTACGTAATACTACATGGTATGTAGCAACAGATGAAGATAACTGCTATTACATAATAATACATTTATATAGGTTGAGTTGTGTATGTTAGCCGATGAAACGTTTTCTATCTGCTACTGACATCTGACAATTTTCTGCTTTTCGCGCCATTAACTGCAAATAATGACTCAGGTGACGATGGAAATGTTTATTAAAATGCTCTTACACATTTTGGTCCTGGTTTTGTTCTTGATACAAGCAAACATTGTGATGAATGATTCATTATCGCCATGTTTTGCTTTCTATTAAGTATCGATTAGTATAAAAAGGATATCGTGTGCGTGAAATTTCGTTGTTTTAAGAACGTCTTCGGTTTGTTTATTGGCATGTGCTTTGCATTTAAAGGTGTATGTCTATTGCAATTGCCTTTTGAAGCACTGAAATATTCATGTGAACTGCAATGTGGAGCGTATTGATTATATGTGATCTGTCATAAATTACTACCCTGCTGGTATAAAACCAATACTTTTTAGCTTATGAGGTAAGTGGTAATTGATGCGGCACATCAACTGTTTGATTTTACTTCCTGTTGAACTAGTGTTACGAGTACATTAAAACTTGTAGATGATCAGCCATTAAGATGACGGCGAGGGTGATCTAAAGTGTCTACTGGTATAATTTGCTGTTAAAAAAAGAATTATATTTAATTTTACATTAGATTAATTAGTTTGTTTACTGGATTTAGTCTTCATATTATGATTGTTGACAGCAAATCCAGATAATATCGAAAATTGAAATAAACGTGTCCGTTCTGACCGCCTGGTTATGAAAGTTGTTTGGGTTTCATGTTAATATCAATAAACCGTTTGGTATATCGCATCTTCCTCAATACATCTATTAATTTAGAGAATTATATATATATATATATATATATATATATAAAACAGATTTCGAAAAATTTCCAAAATTTTCAAATTTCCCCGAAAATGTGGGCACTTTATTTTTAATTAATCAGTAATAATATTTTCAAACCACCAGAAAAAAGCACATTTTATCAACGTAGAGTATTTTTTTATACAAAGAATATTAACGAAAGAGATATAAACGGTATTCTAACCTCGATTAAGAACTTTTATCAGGAAGTAACTGAAGCATTTCTTCTTGGTCAGTTCAATGAACAAGGCATAAAATCCGGGAGAGATAGCGCTGTAAAGAAGTGCATACTGGGTTTTAAAGTAAATGAGCTGCTCACAGTTAGCACATATAAGCAAATAAATATCTATTAATCAAAAAGTAGGCAAGATTAGCAACACCTGACAAAAAGCTGATTGCATTGCATTAATGACGCAACTAATATATTACCAATAAAATTTATAAAAAAATAACTTTATGCATAAATACGATATCATCAAAATACGAATATTGCAATATATACACCTTGCATTTTTGATAGGGTGACAGAATGTAACTCACAAACCGTGGAATACGAAATGAAAACTGCGGAGGGAAGACATTCTTACATGCAATAGCCAGCAAGGCGATCACCTAGTCAAAATTCAATTCTTCAAGAATAATCAGATATAAAGCATAACTTTAAAATGCACATATGAACTCCCAAATAAAGCGCAAAATAAATCACCAGCAATAAATCGAAGGAGACTGAATATCAGACTAGCTCTCATCCATTATATTAAGTGAAACCCAAGAATGTATAAAAATGATGATAAGAATGTGTAGTTAAATATTTTTTAAAGCAATTGACCGTTAACCACGATAAGTATACTTTTTCTTATTAGATGTGTTTTTTTTTCCCATATATATATACATATATATATATATATATATATATATATATATAGTTATATATATATATTCTTATAATTAGGAAAACACAAATAACGAAGTGGATAAAGGCCATTTATTTCGTGAATACTAATCATCTATTATACAATCATACATAAATTCATATTAGTTTTTTAAGCAGGTATTGCATAATTCGTGCCCAGTGTTAAAGTTAATATGACATTTAGTACACATAGAATCATGAGGTTGGATGCCAATAGATCAATTGCCAATTCTCTCCAAATCATACATAGTCTACAAATTCTCATGTATGTGCGGTAGAACATATATCGGACGTACGAAGAAGCAATTAATAAGCAGAATCCAGCAACATTTGCCACATAAATTGATTAACAAAGGCTTGTCACCGTCAGGAAAATCAGCTATTTCCGATCATATATTGGCAACGGGACACCGTGTCAATTCGACCAATTTCACAATTCTACATAAAGCAAAATCAGAAAAATTATTATTTATCTATGCAGCCCTTTACATAAAACACCAAGCACCTGACCTTAATATTCAAAAGTTTCATCAACATGATATTCTTATCGACTGGCCATGAATAACATAATTCAACAACAATCTACTAGTATCCAGCCAAGAACAAACAGGCCCTCGACTAGAATCAACAAACATACAATTGGATTGGCAACAAACTGAAGTGGAAATAACAGAGGCGCATACGATGACAGATGTCTCCAAACAATGTGAGCGTTTAACACTGCAATCCACACTGGCGCTGTTACCATGTGAAAACGACAGCTTTGCGCAACAAGGTGAAACGATCAACTATACTGGGAAAAGTAGCACTTTTATATGTAACAGTGAACAATGCGCACAAATGCTTAATTCTCAAGCTATCAAAACAATAATGACCAGATCTCAGACATCACTTTGCAATACTGCGAGAATGACCTTTACATGCAAACACGCATACACACTCACCAACTAGCCAAAACAAGAAACAGCAGTAAAAACGAGTCAGATTTGTTACCACTAGCATAATCAATTGAAAACCCAAAATTTATAAATATGTATGATTGTATAAGAGATGATTAGTATTCACGAAATAAATGGCCTTTATTCACTTTGTTATTTGTGCTTTCCTAATTATAAGAATACTGTTAAATTAAAAAGACATGGACATTATAAATATATATATATATATATATCCTCGCTCGTCCGGTTTTCGTCGTATTCTGATAATGATCAAGCAAGGTCGAATCGCGGCAGTGTGTGCGAATGGCGGTAGTTTTGTTATTTTGTTCGACGCTTGGTTAAATACAGTAAGATTCGTGTTTACTTTAAGTTCGCAAAATTGATTTAAAGAATAGTTACCACCACCCGCGCAATAAATTATTGTTTATTTATTCTGCCTATATATAGCGAAAGCTGAAAACATGTAATGTTTGTGACTGCATATAAATTGTGCAGCCGACATTTCAAGTCAAGAACACTGTATGCGAGACTACTAGAGGTTAGAGCTGCATACCTAACTTTACTTTCCATATATATGCATAGCGGTTTAATCCTCGCTGATCGGTTTTCTGTCGTACTATGATGATGATCATGGAAGGTCGAAACGCGTCAGTGCGAACGACTGGCGACAGTTTTGTTATGTAGTTCGACGACTGGTTAAATACAATACTTTAAGCTCGCAAACGTGATTTAAAGATTTTTTACCACCACCCGCGCAATCAATCATTGTTAATCAATATCTAGGATCTTATACAGTTAGTTATTCCAACTACAAAATGGTTAGAATTGAGTTTAAGCCTCAGTTGCCATCGTAGTGTTGCGCTTCGCCTCCTTGAATGTAAATATACTTATTTTCATACGCAACTGACCCAGCATTATTTATCGATGCAATTATGCCAGCATAAAAAGTAAGACGAGATCTAAAAGGCCAGTTACAATAATAATGCCTCAAAAACATTCACTATAGTCAACTTTTTTATACTCCCAATATTGTGATGAACAGCGCCCAGATTTTTATATATTCATCATTTGAATAAATCTGAAAGATCGACCTCTTTGAAATTACGGATTCATTAAAATGATTCAAATCAATTTGGCGAATTGTGCTAATCACAGTGAAGCCATAATCAATACTAAACACAATTCAAGCATATTGCCGATCCTTAATATACCACGAAGACACGAGTCACAACTATCTAATGCTACTATAAGTTGATGGATACAATAATTCTGTCTTCATTTGGTCATGCTTGCTGAGCAGCAGGAAATATTAATAAACACCAGAAATTCAAAGAAAACTGGTACTATTTGGCTGAAATTAAGGCTGTTATTACTGTCGCACCTGCTGAGGAACGTGGATTGCGACGACAGCTACAAAATAATAAGGCTGATTGCACATCATACCTGCCAGGCAGATGAAATTCCAGTTGACGACTGGAATCACAGAAGTACGCAAAGTTATCATGGCTATTATTCGTGATATCGAGTAAACGGTACCTTACTCTAAAAAACGAGATAAATATGGATTGCTAATAGTTCAGTTGAGATTGCAGAAAACCTACCGTGAAGGATACCTATAAATCCATTTAGCTACTTACGTATTTTATTTTTTAATCTTCGATAGTTAACAAATAAATTGTTATAAGTAATTTAAAGCCGAAAATTAAGACAGTTGATTAAAAATTTCTTCGGAATAATTAACGGAATGGTTAACACTTGATAAAATTCATTTATAGAGCATATGAAATGAAAGATTGAATCCTGACATCAAGCACTCTTTTGATAGCATTGGAACTGAAGCAGTATATATAAACACCGAAAACATTTATATAAACGGAAAACTAAAATTTCAGAAATGCGTACAAACTTACCGACGTGTTAGTATCTAAATCGTCATTTATTTCAACGTTCATATTCATATAATAAAAATTCTACATAAACATCGTCATGAAACGATATTTTCAAAACGTTAGTTATGCACAGAATATCTTATTATACAAAAATTGATCAGAACTTGCACTAGACTATTCATAGTGACTCTAACCTTCTCGTTGAAACAATCAATTAAATCGGACACATATGATTGCAACTCCTCGTAAAAGGCCATGCGCTCCGCCAAAACTGGTAGACGAGCTTTCGCTGTGCTAATGACATCTTTTCCAAAAAGTTGATCTACACTAACTTCCTCCAGTGATTCTTCATGTTCCTGCAAGCTCTTACAAATTCCGTCGTATCTGCAAAATGGATTAATTTAAGAAAAAATAATGTTAAGAAGTTTTATCAATAAAAAAATAAAATGGATTCATACGCTCATTTTGAAACACGTACTCATAGCGCTGTCTGGTCTAATGGCAAGACCACTGGCTAATTGTAACAGTATTAATATCTCAAACCATCTAGAATTTAAAGGAATACACATCCATTTCCTGAAGAAAAAAAACATTATGCATCCGCCGAAA
Source organism: Eudiplozoon nipponicum (assembly GCA_029291075.1). Taxonomy (NCBI): domain Eukaryota; kingdom Metazoa; phylum Platyhelminthes; class Monogenea; order Mazocraeidea; family Diplozoidae; genus Eudiplozoon; species Eudiplozoon nipponicum. The sequence goes on along the minus strand of JAQBSW010001930.1, from coordinate 42,153 downwards.
CAGCTGATGATCGTCATAATTTGATTTTCTAAAAAGCCCTAGCTCCAGGGAAACTAAGAATGCTAAACTATCTTCTCAGAAACGGAGCCCATATATTGGTTATCTATATTAAGAGTCAATCTATTTTAATAAGATGGCACACAAATTTTAAGTTCACAATGCGGAAGACTAACGCCTATTTATATTACATAGTTAACAACTATGATAACACGTAGTCAAATCATAAAAACCAAACGCACACAGAAAATCCACAATGAACAACAAATTATACAAACTTCTAGAACCTAATGCAAACTATTAAGCATAGTTAAACAGTATGACAGCAAGAACAAAAGACAAAACTGGACATACTTTAATCTAAGCGAAGCCTTCAGGTTGGTCACCGTGATGTCACTGGCATCTATCAATTTGCCATCGAGGTAATAACCCTTTTCTTCTTCTATTACATCTTCATTCCTAGGTGGTGTCGACTGAATCGCTTCCAAAACAGCAGCAGACTTATTTTAAAGATAAATAATAACCAGATAATGACGAAAATTAGAATGGAACATTTTATCCAAAAGAAAAATAAAAATCGCAGATTCACACAATTACTATCACAACATGTCTCATTTCTGTTGTTGCACGACTCAGTATGAGACATCTGCGTTTCAATTGAACTGCGTGCAACCCGTTTGATGCTTTTAAACGGGTCACCAGTGCACATCGACTGTGCATTATAAAAACATTATTGGCGAGGATCTCTTTTTATTGAATTAGCATAAGAGCGTATTAGGTGAGAGATTATCAGAAAAAATTGATCGAAACCAATGGATAACTACTATTCATTTCACAAAATGCAAATAATGTAAATATGTAAAATATAAGTAAAGTTGTAATTGTTCCCAAATAAGGCTGAAAAGTAGGCAGTACTATTTTAAATGCAAACTTATAATTTCAACCAAATGTAGTAAACGTGCACAAACGATACTACTTGTACACACTACTTTACTTTACTTTACTGCGGCTGACTCCTTTTGGATGATAAGCCGGCTCCAATGACATTTCATGGAGTTTCTTGGGAATTTGGTACAAGTGGTGTCCCCTCACCACTCGACTTGTACACACGGGATCGCAGAACAATTTATCCAAACATACATAAAATGAAATGCGCGTCTTCCAAACTGCGGACTCGAGAAAAATCCACGCTTATAATTCGGAACTAACAAGATCACTACCGGTCTCTCTTTTAGCACAAAATTTCATATTTACATCCGCCACAATTTCTCATGTACATTGAATATACGATAAACTGTGACGAATTGGCCTTAGAAGCGAAATGTGCGAATATAAGATATATTCTATACTTCTTTGGTTCCAGATATTCACTGGAAGTGAATTAATGGCGGATCTGCAATATAATCATTTAGAAAGTTCCATAACCAAAACACCTGACATTCCTTATCCAGTAGTGACGGTAATGCAAATTAAAGAGCAACCGAATAAATTTGGCCAGTTAGTAAAGTTTCCTCTTGATCAATGCCTACTAACACTTAGCTGAAATTAGCTCAAACCACATGGGAATAATACATCCGTTCACGAAGTTGTATAGGTGGTGTCAACTTTACTCCATTTATCTATCAGTGACATAAAGCAGTGTCGAAAATATGCCCAACCTGAAAAGTGTGGTTCCGGTACTTATAGAAATGGAAAAAATTTCAAATTTACATTATTTGCTATATGCAGAAAAAGTAAGGCTCATAAGTCTGTAAAATTTCGACAGATGGTGTTCTTTTCGTTGTTTCCAAAAAAACACGCATAGAAACTTTATCCACAACCTTTTTTAGTGTCTAAAAGGACAGAATTACAAACCTAATTAAATTAGCAACCATTAACATTTTCTATGCATTTGCTTTAAACCAATTTATATGGATAATTTCGGAGCGGTCAGAATATGTATTCATAGATATTGTATACTATCAAAGCTTTGATTAAGCTTCTACTTATTGATAGCAGTCACACATTTTACAATGTCACGGGTAACTCAAGTATTCCTTTGCAATAGCTAACTACTGTTGACGTGACACCAAAGAAATTTTCAGCGTGGCGACCAATGCACCCAGCTTTTCGAAGCGGCAACACTATCATAAATAATAAAACCGATTCTCATTAGGAATGAATTACCTTGCGTTCTATCAAAGCATACGAAACTACGAATTTCATGGCTATGAAGCAGTGAAGACTCAGCTTTTAATTGTTGATGTGTCGTTACTAATATAGACTTTCATAATATATTTAAACACGAATAAAAGATTACCACGAGGAATCCTTCAGATGAATAATAGAATGGATGTCACTAACTAAAACAGTTACAATATTTGTCAAACTGATGAGCCACGCCAAATTGTAAGGGAGCTTATTTTTAAAGCACTAAAAGAAAAAACAATAATTTTTAAAGCTAGCTTCGTCAAGAAAAGACTATGGAAAAATGGCTCTTTAAAATGAGAAACGCATGGGTGACACTTCGACGTTAAGCTTCTGTCATCCCAGTATATAAGGTATATTAATTAAGAATTACCAAGAAACAACAACAACCATTAGTTCATTTAGTAAATATTATTTATTTATTTATGTTTATGATGAAGTAACCGATAACGATAATTAAGATACGACTCTTCATATTTCATATTTGCCTGAAATAAATAATCGACCTGCTAATATGTGCAAAGATAAAATCCGGCCTATGCATGAGAACGATCTAATCTAACGTTATATTCTTTATTATGGAGTTGCAATGTGGAATCAAGTACATAATGCATTATCTAGAATGATTGAAGCCACAAAAAATATCTATAAGAAATAAGTCAATTGCGGATTGATTCGTATAGCTTACATGAAATTTCCAGTAAATAGAGAGGATACAACTGACGCAACCACCTTCGTACCATGGCAGAGATATTGAAAAATGTCGGTAATATTCTTGGAATTATAATTTATTCGAAATCCTGTGTGTGGAAGAGCTGGATCTTTGATTACAACAGGCAGGCAAGACAATTACAGATATCGGACTAAAGGTATCAAATATTTCCATTAAAACTCAACTTACCTTTAATTTAAACTCGCTCCAAACATTGGTTAATTAATAATCGCATTGTCAAAATACACGGAAAAGAATATTTTCAAACATACATGTGATCCACCAGAAGCCATTGCTTTGCTGAGCTGGTGGCGCTCCCAGGCTGTTTCAGCAGCATTGTCTCTATCTTCCGCGTGTTCTGCCGATAGAAATTGTGCTTTGATAGCATTCCTTTCGGCAACTTCTAAGCCCGCAGGCAATCGATTTGCTAAGCTGGCTTTATACTCATTAGACGAAAATGATGGTTGAGACAATTCAAAGGCTCTCTTTTTTGCATGGCATCTGTTGCTTTTCGCTGATGAGCTATCGGAATCCGGAAGTTTTGAATGAAACACAATAGCGTCATCTTCATATGAAAGATTATCATGATCACGTGCAGATTCTCCCATTCCATCATCGGAATCATCTTCATCTTCTTCCCTTAAATTTTAAGATTAACAAGTTATTATAGCCTTAACATGTTTAGCAGAAGGAGGAACAATAAAACTTTGCTTTTATAAAATGGTGTTCCAGTAAGAACCAATTAAATAACATGACTTATTTTCAGAACATTCGACTAAACAGATCCATACAAACATTTGACATTCGATAATCAATTAGGTAATCATCTTGAAATAATTAATTCTTCACTTCATTGCAACGTTACAAACCTTCAAGTACAAATATGCAACTATCAAAGTAACTCTTGCACACTGCAGTTACCTAAATAGCGCACACCAATCAGGCAGAATTAAACTCCCTCGAATAAATCCATTCTGCAAACAGATTCCTACAGATTTCGACAATTAACGTTTTTCATTGGAAAGGAAGGCAAAATGCAATGTGATCGGATGCCCGATATTATAATCGTTTGTGGTCAATCTCAGATACGGCTGCAGCCATTCATCAGAGCTTGGCAAGTAAGTAACTTTTTCAGACTACCTCGTACTTGTCTATTTATACTAACAGAACAACAGCATATTCAGATAAGAAAATCGGACATCACTTCACATCAACAACTCGGGAAGCCATCGATATCATAGAATACACTGTATCAATGAAAAAATGACTAATAACAGGGTGATGACACGTTCGGTAGTGTTATAGCCAATTATAAAATGTAGACAAAAGCCAACTAGTAATCATTAAACGATTCAAGTAGCTGAACCATTTTGGCCGATATGATAATGGGCCACTGATTCTTCTCAACGCAGTTAAATTATTTCGATGGGAAGTCATAAATTGTAGCGCCTTTACGACTTCTCATCTGACAGGAGGCATTTGCCTCACCATTAAAGTGGAGCTTTTATTCGCAACAAAATTGAGACATTTCCGTTAACAGTGCTGTTTGCAATATTTCACGAATTGAAAAATTTCAACATTCCTGACTAGCGAAGCTTCAAATATTAAATGCGCTTAATTTACATTGGAAAGCATCAGATTTATTTATTAAGTTCTCCAAGTTTGCCACAGTCCGATGTCGCTGCTGTTGTGTGAACAAAATCAAGTCATTCATTTATCATATAAAACGCAGTTTATAGCAAACTGCTTAAGAGTTCTGCCTTAATAGCTTCAACTCACAAAATATGCGAAATTTCGAAGAGCTCGAGTGTCAACACAGAAATTACAATAGTGCTCAAGATGCCATTGAGCTAACCCAACATCGTGGCCCCCTTCAATAGCTGAAACATATCTGTTTCGCCTAATCCGCTCACTCAGTTGGTCGCAAATTATCTAAAGAAATTTTTCCGCGTAAATTATAACAAAACTCGATCCTAAACAAAGGAAGATGGTTCTATTTCAATAGTAATATCAAATTTCTATTTACAATCAGACGGGTATTTATTATTGCCTAGAGCCATCTGTCAAATATGCTATTCATATATACGCACAAGTATTACAATTTCTTTCGCTAAAACCTCTGTTGCGTTCTATTAAAAGACCACGTTAAAAATATATTTCAATTATACATTATGCAAGGGCTAAAATCTACGAATTTTAATAACGCCTATATTAGCATTTTATATAGATATAAAATAATGATTTGGGAAGTTTCTCCAGTAAACTTCATTTTTGCAATTTTTATTGACGTGACCTTTTCACTATTAAGAACAAGTTTCATGAAAAAACAGTTGCCACATATACAAAGAAACATGATAACATTTAAAAATTACCGAATAAGTCTACTTTGCCTATTTGTGTTTGAAGGTTTAACAGCAAGCAGTGCTTGTGATTTCGCTCTTTCTCGCTGCTTTCGAGCAAAATGAATAGCCGCAGCATCTGGAATGGTGCCCACTGATCATATTAAAATAAAACTCTACATTTTAGCATGGACTTCAATGGGTTTTTTAATTCTTTTTCTTCGTCTGAGTTTGCACTAATAAGTTCTGCATCTGTGCCTGATAAAATAACAGGCTTATTCTAAGAAAGAATAAAATACACATTCAAAACCTCAGTAGCATTTTCATTTATTTTACCAGGGGTATCAGAAAGGATAATTTCGTTTGGGAAGCCTTTCCTCTTTGCCTTTATTTCTTTTGACAATTTTTTACTGTATGAACTTTTCTTAACCTTAAACTCTTGCTCAACATCTAATATAAAAATACGCGCAATTACCGCCCTGAAGATCATCCTCAAAGCTCAAAACACTATTACACTTCTTTATAATAGGCTCGGAAACAATCACAGGTTTAATTGTTGCAGCAGATTCTCCTTCTAAATCTTTCTCGTCATCTGATTCGCCTTTTTCCTTCACTCTATAATTACGACTGCATCGCTTAGCAAACATTTTAAATTAGTATTAACTGGAGAACCATAAATCAAGGACACGAACACTAGTCGTTCAGTTTAACGCGAGAAAGATTTTTTTCAAATATAATAAATTGTGACTAAACAAAGAATAATAAAAAGGTTATGTAATAACACTAAACCATTTATATAAAATCAAAGATATACTCAATTCAACAAATTAATTAAGTGTAAAATAATTTGAAATTATTAGCATTTTGGAACAGCTCAGAACTATAAAACGCCCCAGCTTCAAGTAAATACCGCACGACGTTAAACAGTCATTTTTCTTGCAAGGGAGTCTGAGGTAGTACTGTTGGAGGCGCTTAATAGAGCCGGTTCTGCTCCCTCCGACAAATGCCGAGAAGGTTAGTTATGTAGAGGATGTTGAATCCTCCGCCTTTTATAAAATGACCTTGAATGATAAATTTAAACCACCATAGCTGATTGTAACAACTTTATTTAAAAAGAATTTTTTCTTTTTATTTTCCAGAACATTCTTTGTTTAAAGACTTGATTTTTATAATTGTGCGCTATTTTCAGTTTTTTGAGTATCGTGCTTCCGAGCTGGTTGTAGATTTTCGTTTGCTGCATTTTTAACATTTCTCTCCATAATAACGATTACAACATTATCCAATAAATATCTTTCGACACTTGCCTTGTGTTCTGATATAATAAAACACTGAGGAGGAGTCTTGGAACAGGTAATTTATTTATTATTGTGGGTCACGTACACATCAAAGCAGATTATTGCTGAAGATATAGCTTTCCAACTTTCACCTTCCAAACGGATAAAATAATTGTCAATTTGAGTACCATAATTCTTGATCATGAATGCCGATATTAAATTAGAAGATGTATTTCATTTAGGGCAGGACCTAATGGATTTAAATCTTATTGACACAGATAACAATGTAGGCAAAACAGACTCTACTGTGAATGTTAGGACTTCTAGCGAACTGGCATCTATGGGGCTTACTAACACCAATAGGTTAGGGGCCTCAACAAAATTTGGCGACCACGCCAGTCCAAGAATATTTAGTCTACCACAGTATAAGTCAGAGAAACATGCAAGTTGGGTAGGAGATGCCCAAATGATATTTGAGGCTTATTGTATTGTGAACCCTATGGAGAAACTTGTTGCAGCATGGATGGCATTGCCTGAGAATTTCCGAAATGCTTTGGAAAATTTCAGAGACAGAACTGTGAAAGAAAAGCCGTACAACGCATTTGAGTTATTAATGGCAGAAATTCAACAGAGATATCAGCCTGGAAGAACAGCGCAAATGTGCGAATTATTACGCTTAGAAAAAATGGGACGTCAGTTACCGTCCGAATTTTATGAACGCCTTTGCACGAAAGCTTCCAGGTTGAATATATCTAGTGATGTAGTCAACTCCATTTTTACAGCTGAGTTACCAGTTAGGCTCAGAACAACAATGGAAGTGTTTGACACAATGAACATAGATTGGCCGACAAAACTCAGAGGGTTAGACGGCGTGTATAAACAGCAAGAACCACAAGTACATGCTGTAATGGCAGATTCTGTAACGATGCAGCCAGTCAGGGCAGATACCGAAAACCACCTGACCACACAAGAAAGTTTGCGTTTCTTATGTAGGGAAGTTGCTAGCTTGCGTAGTGATGTCGCACAACTTCAGAGTCAGGTCCAGTATATTAGACGCCGAAGGAGTTACTCGCGTCAACGCTTCGAAGGGCCACGCGGATGGGGTAAGGCACAGGGCGAATATGGACGCAGTGCGAAGTGCCAAGATGAAAATTATAATTACCCGCGATTAGGTGGACCCAAATGGAAAGGAAGCACAAAACCGGTTGAGAGAAATCCGTCACCGGGAAAAGGGAAAAACCCCCACTAGTAGGAGCCGTAGGGGGGGTTCCATTGCAAAGGCTCCCAGATATGCCTTTAAAAGGCATACTCAAAGCAAAAGAGGCGACTAGTATAAATAGCACCCAGATAAAAGGCAAAAGAGTCCGATTCTCACTAAGCGGGGATCTTGAAAACATTGCCGGAGTGTCCAGCAACAAGTTCATTATTAAGGATGAATTATCTGGATTAGAATTTCTCATAGACACGGGTGCTGAGGTAAGCATAGTTAGGTCAGACGTGGTGGAAGCAGATTGCCCCACATTTGATTATCAACTATGGGCCGCGAATGGTAGTCCAATTGAAGTAAAAGGGATGAAAGAAATGTCTGTAAAATTAGGCCAGAAATCTTCTTTCCTATGGAATTTTCTAGTAGCCGATGTCAAGGACCATATCATTGGCATGGATTTCTTGACACATTTCAAGCTGGCATTAGACCCCAAGGCTAGGACTATCACAGAAGGCGTAGGGACATCAATAAATAATGAGTCTAACGTGTCGGCAGTTAGAACAGTCCTCTTACCTCGTCCAACAGTCGCACATGACTTTGCTGATATAATCGAGAAGCACCTAGCAGTGTTTCAACCTTTTAGTGCCAAAAGAATAGGTTTGAAAATAGGAGTAGAACACCAGATAGAATTGGTAGCTCCGTTACCTTGTTCACCAAAGGCTCAACCATTGGCACAACACAAGCAACAAGTAGCTGTGTCAGAATTTCATCAATTGCGCGAAGAGGGGATTTGTAGAAGGTCAAATTCCAATTTTGCTTCCCCAATAGTGGTAGTTCCCAAACCTGAACCGGGTCAATGGAGGGTTTGTGGGAATTATCGTCTATTAAACTCAGTGACAAAGGGTGATTCTTATCCTCTCCCTAACCAGAGTACTTTGCTCCGAGATATAATGGGATATGAGGTTTATTCAACTTTAGATCTCCAGAAAGCGTACTATCAAGTACCAATGGAAGAAAGTTCGATACCACTCACCGCAGTCAGATTTCCAGGAGGGGGATCGCATGAATTTCTTCGAATGCCTTTTGGTTTGAAAAACGCCAGTCAGACATTCCAGCGTTTGGCTGAAGAAATCCTTCAGAATTGTCCATTTGCGAGAGTATATATTGATGACATAATAATTTTTAGTAGTTCACGAGACGAACATCGTACGCATTTGGAAACGGTTTTGACCAGGCTGGAACAATATGGATTAGTGGTCAAACCTAATAAGAGTAATATTGGTTGCTCTTCAGTTAAATACCTTGGTCATATACTTTCCAAAGACGGAATTAAGCCTTTGGAAGATAAGGTCCAAGCCATTAAGGACGTAACTGAACCCAGAACAGTACGCCAGTTGCGAAGGTTCTTGGGCATGATCAGCTATTATCGTCGATTCATTCCAGGTCTAGCCGGAATTCTTGGATCGTTAACAAGACATCTCACTCTTGAAAAGAGCACGATCAAGAAGTCTTGGCCTATCATCTTGAGTCAAGAAGACCGAGAAAATTTCCAAAAGGCCAAGGATATGTTAAGTGACGTAACCACATTAGCACCTGTAGATTGGGAAAAACCTTTCGAACTAATCACTGATGCATCAGATGTTGCATTAGGAGCAGTGCTACAGCAAAGAGATCGGGACGTAGTAAAACCGATTGGGTTTTATAGCCGTAAGCTTACTGATCGAGAAAAACGGTATGATACGTTTGGCAAAGAGCTTCTAGCCGTGTATGCCGCAGTGTTACACTTCGAGCATTACTTAGATGGTCACAAGTTTAAGTTATTGACCGATCATAAGCCATTGATCAGCATACTTGGTAAGACAGCTAGGCTTAATTACTCTCGTAGAGTAAATTCCCAAATAACACGGTTAGCAGAGTTTGATTTCACTGTGTCTCATATTGCTGGTAAAGAGAATGTGGTTGCAGATGCACTAAGCCGACCGAATGAAGCTGATGTCGATACGATATTTCAAGGTCCTTTGAAAAGTTTAGAAGAATCAATGCACGATTTCGTTAGTCAAATCGAGGAAGCGCAAGGACTGGATCCCTTTACATTGGTATTGTCCAAAAGACCAGGATATGTGCGTAAGCTCATAAATGGCAAGTGGTTGTTATGCGAAACATCTAGAAGTCAACCACGACCATATGTGCCATTGGAGTTACGGGCCAAGATTATCCAAGTGTTGCATAACATGGGTCATCCATCCATTAAAGCCACCATACGATTAATCAACGACAGATACGTATGGCCACATATGTCTAAAGATATACGGGTATGGGTAAGAGCCTGTACCAAGTGTCAAACGTGTAAGGTGTGGAGACATACCAGGACCGATATAAAGAACATTGGAATACCAAATGGACGGTTCAGACACGTACACATAGACATTGTTGAGATGCCTGAAGTAAATGGAAACAAATACTTGCTGACTATGGTAGATAGATTTAGTCGTCAATTTGAAGTGGCGATTTTAAAAGACATGACAGCACAAGAAGTTTTGTTCGCGTTTCTACATAATTGGATATCGCGTTATGGTGTTCCGGAAAAGGTCACTAGTGATCGTGGTAGTCAATTTATGTCAGAGCTTTTCGTAAGATCTCTCAACGTCATGGGAATCACTATAATTCATACTAGCGCGTATAACCCACGAGCAAATGGGATGGTAGAAAGGTTACATCGTGAACTGAAAGCTGCATTAAGGTGTACTAGTGGAACAAGCTGGATACACGATCTTCCTATAGTACTACTCGCCATGCGCAACAGATATAGGGCACAATTAGGAACTTCCATTGCAGAATTAGTTTATGGAGAACCATTAAGGTTGCCTGGAGATCTTCTAATTGAAACTCCAAGTAGTCTTGATTGGGCTTCTAGTTATGTAGATTGGTTTGTAGGAGCACTTAGAGACAAGATGTGTCGTTTGGCCCCAACCAAAACTAGAAAACCTAAAACTAAATGCTATGTGTCCTCTGATTTAAAATCGGCATCGCATGTTTATATTACTAATGAGAATAGAAAAAACTGCCTAACACCATTTTACAAAGGACCATACAAGGTCAAGAGGATGACTGATAAGAATGTCATCATAGAAATAAATGGCATTGAGGATTGTGTTACGTTGGATCGCTGTATTCCCCAGTTTATCTGGATTGATGGTGTGACCGAATTAAAAGATGCGTTGAATGACCGTTCCATGGGCGAATCTGAGGTGTGCAATCCCATCTTGCAGACACATAATGAAATGCAGCAATTTGAAAAACCGTTGTCTAACTTATCAAAATCTTATTCTACTGAATCACAGCATGAAAATTATTTGTCGACACCAGATGACATTGAAGAACCAGCGAATGTTATATCGGGCGAGATGACGACGTCAGGGGCGCCAGTATGCACAAAACGATCTGGAAGAATACTACGTCAGCCGAAGAACGATGATTACATCTACTATTAGTCGTTCCTCTCTTTTTTTGAGAAGGTGGTGTGTGTAGAGGATGTTGAATCCTCCGCCTTTTATAAAATGACCTTGAATGATAAATTTAAACCACCATAGCTGATTGTAACAACTTTATTTAAAAAGAATTTTTTCTTTTTATTTTCCAGAACATTCTTTGTTTAAAGACTTGATTTTTATAATTGTGCGCTATTTTCAGTTTTTGAGTATCGTGCTTCCGAGCTGGTTGTAGATTTTCGTTTGCTGCATTTTTAACATTTCTCTCCATAATAACGAGTACAACATTATCCAATAAATATCTTTCGACACTTGCCTTGTGTTCTGATATAATAAAACACTGAGGAGGAGTCTTGGAACAGGTAATTTATTTATTATTGTGGGTCACGTACACATCAAAGCAGATTATTGCTGAAGATATAGCTTTCCAACTTTCACCTTCCAAACGGATAAAATAATTGTCAATTTGAGTACCATAATTCTTGATCATGAATGCCGATATTAAATTAGAAGATGTATTTCATTTAGGGCAGGACCTAATGGACTTAAATCTTATTGACACAGATAACAATGTAGGCAAAACAGACTCTACTGTGAATGTTAGGACTTCTAGCGAACTGGCATCTATGGGGCTTACTAACACCAATAGGTTAGGGGCCTCAACAGTTAGTATATCAGTGTCCAGAAGTACTCCTAGACACTTGAGACTAGCTCTGTTTGACTTGGGTTGTGGTTCTTTCTGTTGTGACGTTGAAATCCCGCTGAGTAATGTCGTTGAAGTTCTGCAGTAACTGGCCCGTTTCTCTAGTTGTGCTGTAACACGCGGCTCCGTGTTACAACCCAACGAAGGTCAATTTTTACAGACGCTGTGCTCTTTAAGGTCAAATATTCTAACTCTGTCCTTAAACAATTTTTCCCTTAGCTGGGATTTTAGGAACAATCTCTTTTAGTCTCAAGCAGTTTTAATCGATATTTCTTGAACTGCAATTTTATGTGTAATTAATAGTGTTTTTTTATAAAAGAAACAGAACCGCGCTCGAAACGGAAAAAAACACGTGGTGGACTATGGTGTCTCAGTTAACTTATTTCGCTTAGTTGCAGAAGTTACGCACTGGATTTACCGTGGTTAACTATCCGAACTTCAGAGAGTAATGGATTAATATAATAACCTGAGGATAAAACACTGAACTATATATTTGTGAGTTTTTTTTGTCATTGAAGTCGTTATACAGATTATACAGAACATTTTTCTTTATAACATGAATAATTTTAACTTTTGTTGTCTAGAAGACGGAAAATTTAGTTTAACTGTGATTAGTGTTAAAGAACTATTTTGCATAAAATCTGTTTTTGCAGCTGACCAACATGTATTCAATTTGAACTAACTGTGAATTATATTACTATTTGCAACATTATATCTAATATACGTATGACCAGATGTTTTTGCCTTCTCACATCAACCATCCGAAAATGATCAGAGACGGATAAGGCGCACGGGAAATATTAATAGCCACCATTGATATGGAGGACGGGTACAAAATTCACGAACTAGAAAACAACCCCGCAAAAGTCCCCAACAGTACTGCAACAAGATTGGCGTGACTGAAATTGCCAATGTGTGTGATGCAAGCCCAAAAAATCAGCGTAGTTGACAATAGCAGATAGCACGTCCGAGAAGTGCACAGCAGAAAGCAAACGCGACAATTCACTTGAATGGAAAATTTACCTTGCTTAAATAAACTAGATTGGCTGCTTGCCTACCATTGTTTAACGGTAAATTTCAATATTTTTCTCATTGGTGCAGCATAAATTAAATTGAATTTAATTTACGCAATATGTTGGCTAATTGCTTTGTGTCGTTACATCACTTTCCTCTCTGAAAAGAAGAAAAAAATATTCCTCTCGGCGAGGCTAGATAAGAAATGCAGTTCGAACGAACTTAAGCATCTGGCTATTATCCTGCTCATAGATTTAAAAAATAATGTGCCATAAATGCTGGGCTGAAGTATGCTTGTTGGTTGCTTCAACAATGATATGATGTACAGGCTGGATCGCTGTCAGTGTGTTTGTATACTACCAAAGGAACTAGTGTGCTTGACGTTGTGGTCGTGATATTTTTAGAGTGGTCTCTGTGAAACTGATGAAGTTGAGATATGCATTGAAAGTGGCATGTACCATGATATGAAGCTGATAACTACTTAGTTTTGCTACACGAAAGCGTTAGCTCTAAATAGCTGGTCATACCAAAATAGGCAGTGTGAGCTCAGGTGTGAGCCATACATTATAATGTAAAAGTATATACATGAAAATCAAAGGTAACGGCATAAAAAAGTATATGTACTCGAACATTGTCTCAGAGATGGCATAATACCACAGTACTGTTCAAAATGCTACACAATTGTTAGCTAAGAACAGCTGGTTATACCACGTGAGACAAGTGAGTGTGAGATAAATAAAATGAATCATGTGGATACATAGGTCACGTTGCGTGATATAGGGAGCAAGTGGTGCGCATAAATTTGAAAATTTTGTTACGTAGAATAACGAAAAATTAATGATAAAAAATCTCACTTACGCGTTATGCAAAGCAAGCTATTACTAGGTTGAGATTGTAGGCAGATGGAGCCTCAGGCATGTGTAGAAGGATGAATGCTCTCAGGATCAGGCGGTTCGATAAATGGTTTCAACCTGTCTATACTTACTGATAAATACTGTCTGTTGCGGAGAACTAATATATATGCAAGTATGTATTAGGTGTTGCGAACCTAGTAACAAATTATTTCAGTTGTGACCAAAAGGATAAACCAAAGGCAGCATGAACGGAAAGTATAATCTCACGCACATTGGTTTCGTACTTACTTGCGACTCAACAGTAGGAGCCGGTATTACGCCCTTTAACCACTAAATATTTGGGTGAAGAATGTAGGATAATAGGACCGAACTAGAGGTAGTGCATCGACCCAGTTGCCATTAATGGACGAGAATGCTAAAGCAGCTTTGAGCGCCCTATGCATTTTCTCTACCATACCGTTAGGTTGGGGATGGTAGGCAGTCGTCTGGCGTAGGGTGCATCCCATGTACCGCTAGGTGATTTTGAGACAATCCGATGAATACAAGTACTTCTGTCAGTCATGATCTCATTGGGAACACCATAATTGTATATACATGCATAGATAAAACCGTTAGTCAATTCGTCTGCAGAAATGGTGCCAAGAGGTAATGCCGGAGGCCACGTGTAAATCTATCAATCATTGTTAGAAGGTAGCTGAAACCTTGAACCCTTGTCAGATGAAATATGTCGATGTTATACGATGACTAGGCAAGAAGTAGTTCGGAAATGTTGCAACCTAGAACGAGTGTACCGTGTGACCTAGATTTTCTGGCAAATGGGACACTCGGAAACACATCGTTTAGCGTTCTGCCTAAGCCTGTGAACACAGAAACGATCTGTGAGAAGTCGGACAGTCGCATTGTTTCCTGGGTGAGAAATTGAGTGAATTGAGTCGAAAACCTTTCTCTGAAGGCTGGTCGGCAGAACTGGCTTGTTAGACTACGTACCCGTGAAGTAAACAATTGGTAAGCCTTCCCAGAGTCGGCGTATGAACTTCATTGTGTGACGGGCTACTGATCTTTGAAAGTGATTGTCACTGCGCTGTTCCGTTCACAGGGGGGATGGCTATAGTGCAGGTTCACTGAGAGTCGCGGAGTTGACAGTGAATGGCGACGGCAAAGGTGGTTGTAGCGAGACGGCTGGCCTGGAAAGGGCATCAACAATGAAGTTTTGTTCGCCTTTGACATGAAAGATGTCAAATTGCCATTCGCTTAGACGTGAAAGCTGTCTTTTCACTCTGACAGAGTACTTGGCGATAGTTGAAGTTAAGTTTGGAAGTGCGCTAACTAATGGTGCATGATCTGTGAAAACATAAAATCTGATATTGCCAATGATGCTGATAAAATGGCGCACTGCGTCGTGGATGGCGAGGAGTTCTCGACGGAAAGTGTCGTATCTCGTTTCTACTAGTTGGAGAGTACGCGAGTAGAAACTGATAGGCTTCCAAACTCCATTGATCTCTTGTTTCAAAGTGGTTCCAATAGCGAATTCAGATGCATACGCCGTGAGTAGAAATGGTCGTTGAAAATCTGGATGCGGAGGTAAGTGTCCAAAATCTTTGCTCAAGTCCAGTGGAGGAGTCGATGATCTTTTGATTGGGAAAATCAACAATGAGCCAAAATTTAAAAGGAAAAGCAACGCCTATTATATTGTGTGAGACCTTGGCATTGATGAAGTTGTGGGTAAATTCACGCCGTAACCCTATATTGAGTGTGCGATACCGACAGCCATAAGTAGGTATGGGCTCGTCAGTAGCTGTTGGGAGTAGGACGTCTAGTGACATCTCGGGCATTGAATCACCCTTGAGAACTGAGACTGCTACACCTATGTCTACGATGAATTCTTCGCCAGTTCAGAAATCAAGAATCTGTAGAAGTTTGTTGGGCTGTTTGGCAGGGTCATGCAAACAAGTTGACTGGTGATTGCGATTGGCATTGTCAGTTTGGTCTTCTATGTAGCAAATTCGGCGTGGACGAAAAGAGTCGATAAGAATATCGGATTATAAGTGATTTGTTCCTTGTGGTGCCGTTGATGCCGTTGATGCCGTTGATGCGCAGAAAGTACTGTCTTCTACTTTCTGCGCCATACGTTTCCCGATACTGATGCACCACTGCGCCTGTTTTCTGTTGTCTTTCTCGTCAACTGTGGAAATTGACTTTCATTCGGAAATTCTTCGGAACGACAGAGACAGACCTGACATGAATAAAAAACTTCTGGTGATTATAGCACCAGTCCTTTGGGGCATACCTGTTAAAGGATTGCGGGGATCTCGATCGCCGCCTGCCGTTATAATTTGTTTTGGGCGTAGAATTTGGTTGAGCATTCACCTGATTTAGCTCAGATTTTACTATGGCAAATTCTTCTAGAACTTTAGCTATGTTTGCTATTGTCCTCTCTAAAGAGAAGAGCCCATCATTCTGCAGGGGCGGACAAAAAGATGGCGAATTTAACTAAGGTTCCAAACCCCTAAATTCTAACTCACATCTCTCAGATATGTCATCTATTGAGAGAGTGTTGGGGAGCTGCCTGGCGTATAATTTTAGTGATTGTGGAATATTGTTAATAAAAACAACCTTAGCCTCATGGTCAGAAATATTGGTTTTATACCAACGATTCCGTAATTCCATTAAAATTTCGATGGTGCTTAGGTTTGGCATGTCTAACTGGGTTATTTATTAATTATCTGTTCGGTTTCTGTGGGACCCAGCAAGGATTCTACTTCATTTTGTAGGCCCAAAATGGGATTAGGAAGCCTTCTAATGGCCTCAAGCTTCGGATAAATCCGTCACTGAAATTCAGAAGGTAGTTTAGCATAAACCTTTGACCGTTGTTGATGACTGTCATAAACTGGAAACAGGAAAAAATCGGAGTCTACGCACCTAAAAATAGTTCGCTATCTCCATCCCAAACAGGAACATCAATATCTAAAATTGGACCTGATATTCTAATAATCTTACGGATTCTTAAAATCATAAAATTATAAGCAAGATGAAAATGTATAAAAAATTATAAACAAATGCTTACCAACTAAGAGCTTCCACAGTTGAAACAGAATCTTCCGCAGTTGAATCTGTTGGGCACGTCATTTCTACTCTTTCGTACAGTCAATGTTCGTTCATAGATCAACAAGATGTACAGTTTTGTACGTAGGAAATTTATTGAATAGAAAACCTTCCTTTTAAGAATATATAACCACCAAAATTCCCCAGAAGACCTCAACTTCAGAGAGATTAACAACCAGAGTAAAACGTATACGCAAATGGTAGTTTATTGTAATCCCAAAAAAATGAAAAAGTAACACAGTCGATATTATTTATACCAAAACTTTTCTGATGTCTAAAAAAAGTACAGTACTCGGTATCCTGGCGCGGTCGCCAATTTTGTAAAACGCCCCAGCTTCAAGTAAATGCCGTACGACGTAACAAAGTCTGTTTTGGTGTCAGGAAGGCTGAGTTAGTAATGTTGGGGAGACCGTAACAGGGCTAGTCTTGCGTTCTCTGGCAAATGCCGAGAAGGCCAGTTAGTGTAGCAGTGTCCAGAAGTACTCCTAGATACATGAGACCAGCTCTTGTTGACTTGGAATGTGTTCCCTTCTGTTTTGGCGTTGAAATTCTGCTGTGTATACTTGTTGAAGTTCTGCAGTAACTGGCTCGTCTCTCTAGTTGTACAGGAACAAGATTGGCGAGACTGAAATTGCCAATGTGCGTGAAGCAAGCCCAAAAATCAGCGTAGGTAACAATAGTAGACAGCACATCGGAGAAACGCACAACAGAAGGCAAACGCGACAACGGACTTGCATTTAAAATTCACCGTGCTTAAATAGCCTTGATTGGCTGCTTGCACACCATTGGTTAACGGCAAATTTCGCTTTTTTCTGATTGGTGCAGCGAAAATTTAATTTAATTTAATTTACGCATTATGTCATAGAATTGCATTGAGTCGTTACAGAACAATTCGCCGATATATTCTCTAAATGAAATTCGGTTTCATTTACGTGGTACCAATGAAAACAAGGGAAATTTGCCGCTAACCAATGGTGTGTGAGCTTACGTTTGCAAAAGTATTTAAGCATGGTGTATGTAACATGCGTCACCACACACGTTTGATATTTTCATTAAAGGAAGATATTTACTCCGACAAAATTAAAGTTACATTTACTGATAAATTTAAACAACCTTGGCTGATTGAAACGAATTTTATTTTTTTTAAATTAATTTTTTATTTTCTAGAACATTCTTTGTTTAAATACTTGACTGTACATATACTTTTGAATTGTGCGTAGTTTGAGTTTTTGTATTCTGTAATTGACTGCCTCGACTTTCCTCAGCAAGCTGCATTTGTTTCTTCTCTCCAATTTACGTTTATAATAACTCGATTTTCACAATATACTCCTGCTTTCATTTTATCTTTTGAATCGTACAAATTGGGAATGTCCTGGAATAGGTAATTTAATAATTCTGTTTATCACGTCTTATTTTTACCAGGTTATTTGATCGGGTGTTTTGCTACGTAAGAAGTTGACATTCCGTTTGCCTAACACAAAGTTATCAAATTAATAATCAAGTACGATCAGCATGGATGCCAATATTATGTTTGAGGACACAAGCAAATTAGCTCAAGGTATAGCAAGCATGAATTTAATATATATGAACAAGAGTTCTAGATTATCAGATTCCAATAGACAATTAAGGACTGAAAACGACTTGGCAACTATGGGGTTCTCAGTTACTTATAGGTATGGAGCCTCTATATTTCCTAATGTGTACTACGCGTGATTGCTGTCGCGCTACACACTTGATTGTTTAACTTCGCTGACTTCTGGACTGGCGTCAGTTATGCTGTGTCACCGAGTCACTTGTATCTCAGTCACGCTAATATTCTTGCTGCTTCACAACTAGTCATACGAATCGATTATCAATTAAACGGACTTTTACGTGTGCCAGGCGTAGATCTTCAACAAGACAATTCTGAGCCTTGACACAGTAACTCCACAAAGAAGGTACACACGCCAGTAACCAGAGCCGGCCTCAAGTGTCTAGGAGTACTTCTAGACACTGGAAGACAACCAACATTTCTAGGCATTTGCTGAAGAACATAATTCCGACCCTGATAAGTTCCACCAAGAGTAAGTGTCTCATTAATTTACGGCTTATAATTAATTTGAAACGTCGCACAGCATTTATTTGCAGCCGGGGTTAACAATTTTGTGTAAACGCCCCTAAGCTTAATTTGTCATCGTTTTTCTTTCCCCGCAGGATGATAGGATCATTTCCTTAGAGAAAACAATAGCAAATATGTCAAAAATTCTTGAAGGATTAGCCATAGGGATATCTGAGCTGAATCAAATTAGCGCACGACCTACTTTCCCGACCAATGCACGAAATAACAATAGGTGGCGATCCAGATCCCGGCAATCTTTTAATAAATATGCCACAAAAAACTGGTGCTATAATCACTCGAAGTATTTTATTCCTATCAAGTTTGTCTGCGTCGTTTTGATGAATTACCAAATGAGAGCTAATATCCACAGCTGATGGGCCCGTCGCCAGATAATAGGCGCAGTGGAGCGTCAGGATCGGGAAACGCATGCCGCATCAGCTGCATCAACAGCGCCACTGAGAAGCAATCACTTACAATCTTACATTCTGATTGACTATTTTTGTCCACACCGCATATGCCACATATACAGCAAAACTAACAATGTCATTCGCAATGACCAGCCTACTTGTTTGTATGACCCGGTCAAACAACCCATCGAAATTCTGTAACTTCTCGATTTCATAACTGGCGAAGAATTCATCGTAAACACAGGTGCAGTGGTTTCAGTTCTCAAGGGTGATTCCATGGCCGAGATGACTCTAAGTGTTTTGCTTGCAACTGCTACAGGGGAGCCCATTCCTATCTATGGTTGCCGGCATCTCACACTTATCAAAGGTTTACGACATAAATTTATTCAAAATTTTATCGTCGCCAGGGTCTCACAATTTTATAAGCCCTGATTTCCTTTTGAAATATTGGCTTATTGTTAATCTTTCTAATCAAATGATAATTGACCTCTCCAGCGGACTTGAGCCAAGTGTTCGGACACTTGCCTCCGAGCGTTTGGATTTGTAGGTCATTCAGCCAACCCCAGCAGAGATATCAGCAGCTATTCGAAAACAATTTTTTTCTATCTCAGCATTTCAGAGCTCCGAGTTCCTAAGACGATGCACCATATCGTCACAGAAGGACAACCTATTGCACTCAAAAAGCGACCGTGCCTCTGCTAAGCGGAAAGCTGCCAAAGAGGAATTTTTAAGACTATTGAAAGATTGAATCATCAGACCATCCAAAAGTTCATGGGTGTCACCGCTGCACTTAATGGCCAAATCAAACGAATCACAAAGAGCCCGTGGAGATTATCGCAAGCGAATCCAATGCATATACTAATCCCAGTATTAACAACTTTCTTGAAAAACACAGCGGTAGCAAATTCTTCTCAGTGATTTACATCAGACAAGCCAACTTCCACAATCCGGTAGCGTCTGAGGACATTGAAATACTGCTGTCATCACTTCCTCGATTTCACCAATTCTTTAAAATATATTTGGACTGCCATGGTTATGATGTTGTAGTAGGCGATTTTAATAAAATGCATGACTGTGAAATAATCAATCTTTTTTTCTAATCATGAGCTCAAGAAGATGATAAAGGAATCAACAAGAGGTTCAGAATGCTTAGATCATGTATATTTAGAAGTTGAAGTGGTAAACTCACAAATTATGATGTTGTAAACTATTTTGAAGAACTGGATCACAAACAAATCATTTTACAATGGTACAACTTGAGTAGCAAAACACCAAAACTTAATTTTGAGTATGCACACGCGCAATGTTCCAGAATAAACTGGAATCTTTTCAGAGATTTAGGCGAAATGACAGATTATGAAAGTTTTTACATTATGACCACTGGTGAATTTGTTTCTTTTGTTTCTACGTTATTATCTGATGTATTTCAGGAATCTACGTTTACGGATATCATACCGAACCGAATCGATAAGAAATTATGTAAACTAAGAATTAAACGAGATAATATCAGGAAATGTATTCTTATCAGTAGTATTAAAAATGAGGTTAGATTTGATTGACAATGAAATTAATTCATCACTGCTGATAATCCGTCATAGATCAGAAAGAATAATTTTGGGTAAACTGAATTGTAACCTTAGACTAGGATACAAACTTCTCGCAGACTACAGTAAATATAAGGAGAAATTAAATCTTATATTACCTGTGGATAAAACAGAGTGTGAATTTGTCGGTGAATTGGATGAAGTATTTGGCAATTTGACATGTACTCCACAGAATGAAAGCAATTTCGTAGATCTAACCGATCTTTCGGGTGACCAGAAACAAGGGCTTATTATCGATAGTGCTGTATTGATAAAATTAAAGTTAAAAATAAAACCAAAAAAACAATAGGTTCACCTTGGTATATCGATTGATATCCTATTTAAATTACCTCTAACTTTTATGAATGCGCTCTGCATATTTATAAATTGAATTTTGAAGGATGGGGAATTATCCATCGATATTCTAACGGTAGTATGTAAACCATTGTCAAAGGTAAGTAAGCCTACGTGCACCAGTGATTATAGACAAATCTCTATTATCCCTTCATATTTAAAGATCGAAAAGAGCAACAAGTGGAAGTCCACAGGGATCAAGTTTAGGGCCAATTTAATTTGAACACGTATTTGCACATTTGAAAACAAAGATCCTTAACGGTCGAGTTTGCAAATTCGCTGATGATTGAAAAATAATATTTCTAATTGATCCAAAAAATGTCGAATTCTCCAAAATAATGTGACACTAGATTTATATGATTTAAGTAGATATTTGATAACACTAGGGCTGAGAATAAACAGTAAAAAACGAGAGCTTTAAAAATAGGTAACAGAACAGAATTTAATTATGTTTAGTTTCATGATGCTGAGATTAATGATGTTTTTGAGATTAAACTTATGCAAGAAATTAAGGATTTAGGCATAGTTATTTAATGTACGGCTTCTGCTGAGAGGTATATTGAAAGGATAGTAGGCAGCGCCAAGAACAGATGAGCACTAATAAATAGAAATATCTTATCGAATGAAATAAAATTTAAAATGTTTTTAATATGGATTAGACCGATACTAGAATATGCTGCCGCTACTTGGAATCCATTAAAAAGAGGGTTTGTCCAATAAGATAGAAGCAGTACAAAGAAAAGTTGTGAAACAAATTAGTCCTATCTCCTGCACTACATACGCCACTAGGTTACAATTTGTATCACTGCAAACTTTATGGTTACGTAGAATATGCTATTGCATAAGAGCATTCCACTTGAATCAGTGAACTGGTGCCTATATGAATCCAATAAGAAAGATTCATGAAGTTGGAACTAGATCTGGACATTTGGCAGTATCTCCTCCTTTGGAGGGGAATGTTGCGAGCAAGTTATTCTCTTTTTCGAAAATTTACAAATTTTACAATCAATTGCCAAAAGGGCTTCAAAATACGACTCCATCTAAGATTTCTTTTAAATTTTTATCTATTAAACTAGAAAATATATGCAATCCTGCTGATATTTTTAATTTTGATTATGATAAACTTTCTCATGGTTGAATAAAAGACAAGGATAATTGCTATCAGCAGCACAACTTCTTGGGATTTTTATCTCCAAGTTTTGTATTATTAAAATTGAAATGTTATGCATTATATCATAATGTTAGTCAACAATACATACAATAAATTGCTAGTCATGGTTCTCATTTTATTGCATAATGTTGCACTCGTTTATACCTTCATATTTCCAATTTTCGATGAAGAATCTGTCACTCTTTACAGCAGGACTTCCTGATGTTATTATATTGTACATTACAACCAGTGAGATTTACTTATCTACATGAGACTAATTGCACATATTTATGTGACGTGATATCTGTTTTATTGTAAATTTTTCAATGTTATTATTGATGGAACATGTGTGGTTTGAATCCAAATAAAGATATTCTATTCTATTCTATTCTATTCTATTCTATTCTATTCTATTCTATTCTATTCTATTCTATTCTATTCTATTCTATTCTATTCTATTCTATTCTATTCTATTCTATTCTATTCTATTCTATTCTATTCTATTCTATTCTATTCTATTCTATTCTATTCTATTCTATTCTATTCTATTCTATTCTATTCTATTCTATTCTATTCTATTCTATTCTATTCTATTCTATTCTATTCTATTCTATTCTATTCTATTCTATTCTATTCTATTCTATTCTATTCTATTCTATTCTATTCTATTCTATTCTATTCTATTCTATTCTATTCTATTCTATTCTATTCTATTCTATTCTATTCTATTCTATTCTATTCTATTCTATTCTATTCTATTCTATTCTATTCTATTCTATTCTATTCTATTCTATTCTATTCTATTCTATTCTATTCTATTCTATTCTATTCTATTCTATTCTATTCTATTCTATTCTATTCTATTCTATTCTATTCTATTCTATTCTATTCTATTCTATTCTATTCTATTCTATTCTATTCTATTCTATTCTATTCTATTCTATTCTATTCTATTCTATTCTATTCTATTCTATTCTATTCTATTCTATTCTATTCTATTCTATTCTATTCTATTCTATTCTATTCTATTCTATTCTATTCTATTCTATTCTATTCTATTCTATTCTATTCTATTCTATTCTATTCTATTCTATTCTATTCTATTCTATTCTATTCTATTCTATTCTATTCTATTCTATTCTATTCTATTCTATTCTATTCTATTCTATTCTATTCTATTCTATTCTATTCTATTCTATTCTATTCTATTCTATTCTATTCTATTCTATTCTATTCTATTCTATTCTATTCTATTCTATTCTATTCTATTCTATTCTATTCTATTCTATTCTATTCTATTCTATTCTATTCTATTCTATTCTATTCTATTCTATTCTATTCTATTCTATTCTATTCTATTCTATTCTATTCTATTCTATTCTATTCTATTCTATTCTATTCTATTCTATTCTATTCTATTCTATTCTATTCTATTCTATTCTATTCTATTCTATTCTATTCTATTCTATTCTATTCTATTCTATTCTATTCTATTCTATTCTATTCTATTCTATTCTATTCTATTCTATTCTATTCTATTCTATTCTATTCTATTCTATTCTATTCTATTCTATTCTATTCTATTCTATTCTATTCTATTCTATTCTATTCTATTCTATTCTATTCTATTCTATTCTATTCTATTCTATTCTATTCTATTCTATTCTATTCTATTCTATTCTATTCTATTCTATTCTATTCTATTCTATTCTATTCTATTCTATTCTATTCTATTCTATTCTATTCTATTCTATTCTATTCTATTCTATTCTATTCTATTCTATTCTATTCTATTCTATTCTATTCTATTCTATTCTATTCTATTCTATTCTATTCTATTCTATTCTATTCTATTCTATTCTATTCTATTCTATTCTATTCTATTCTATTCTATTCTATTCTATTCTATTCTATTCTATTCTATTCTATTCTATTCTATTCTATTCTATTCTATTCTATTCTATTCTATTCTATTCTATTCTATTCTATTCTATTCTATTCTATTCTATTCTATTCTATTCTATTCTATTCTATTCTATTCTATTCTATTCTATTCTATTCTATTCTATTCTATTCTATTCTATTCTATTCTATTCTATTCTATTCTATTCTATTCTATTCTATTCTATTCTATTCTATTCTATTCTATTCTATTCTATTCTATTCTATTCTATTCTATTCTATTCTATTCTATTCTATTCTATTCTATTCTATTCTATTCTATTCTATTCTATTCTATTCTATTCTATTCTATTCTATTCTATTCTATTCTATTCTATTCTATTCTATTCTATTCTATTCTATTCTATTCTATTCTATTCTATTCTATTCTATTCTATTCTATTCTATTCTATTCTATTCTATTCTATTCTATTCTATTCTATTCTATTCTATTCTATTCTATTCTATTCTATTCTATTCTATTCTATTCTATTCTATTCTATTCTATTCTATTCTATTCTATTCTATTCTATTCTATTCTATTCTATTCTATTCTATTCTATTCTATTCTATTCATTCATTCTATTCTATTCTATTCTATTCTATTCTATTCTATTCTATTCTATTCTATTCTATTCTATTCTATTCTATTCTATTCTATTCTATTCTATTCTATTCTATTCTATTCTATTCTATTCTATTCTATTCTATTCTATTCTATTCTATTCTATTCTATTCTATTCTATTCTATTCTATTCTATTCTATTCTATTCTATTCTATTCTATTCTATTCTATTCTATTCTATTCTATTCTATTCTATTCTATTCTATTCTATTCTATTCTATTCTATTCTATTCTATTCTATTCTATTCTATTCTATTCTATTCTATTCTATTCTTATCTATTCTATTCTATTCTATTCTATTCTATTCTTTTATATTCTATTCTATTCTATTCTATTCTATTCTATTCTATTATATTCTATTCCATTCAATTCCATCCTATTCTATTCTTTTCTACTCTACTTTGTTCTATTCTATTCATTTGGACTTTTCTAATAACTCTATATGCGTTTTTGTCTCAAATATACTATTCTGGCATTTGAAAGTTTAATGCACAAAATATTCCGCGACCACGCCGCTTCATGAGTGTCATATCTCGATGACATAATGATTTTCACTCCAGATCTAGATTCTCATGCCAAGTATTTACTAAATGTCCTCTCATATGTATTCCACCTCGGACTCAAGGTCAACTGTTAAAAGACGCAGATTGCAACTACATACGTGGAATACCTAGAGCATCTTATTACGACATAGAGTATTTAAATTATTCGTCGAAGGCAAATAATATCAAGTATATGAAGTCACCAAATATTGTAAGTGAGCTGCAGAAAAATTTGGAGTTCTT
Organism: Eudiplozoon nipponicum; assembly: GCA_029291075.1. Classification (NCBI taxonomy): domain Eukaryota; kingdom Metazoa; phylum Platyhelminthes; class Monogenea; order Mazocraeidea; family Diplozoidae; genus Eudiplozoon; species Eudiplozoon nipponicum. The sequence continues at coordinate 16,332 of JAQBSW010001930.1, read as the reverse complement.
AACTACTATCGCAAGTTCCATCCCGGCCTATCAAGTCATTTAATCCTTTGCAAAGGCACCTGCGTAATCGAAAATGTTTTAGTAAGATCACTAACATTTCTTGGTCACCTGAAGTCAAGTAATTCATCTATTTCGCCATCAACTCGTTAGCAAATGCTACAATGCTAACACATCAAGATTTTCAACGACCATTTCTACTCACAAAAGTTGCAAATGAGTTTGCTATTCGCGCCAATTTGGGACAAGAGGTCGACGGATTTCTGAAGGCAATCAGTTTTCACTCGCGTACATTTTAACCAGTAGAAATAAGATACGACAATTATGGACAAAAACTCCTCGCTTTCCCCGACGCAGTGCGCCACTTCATCAGTATCAGTAGCGGCAGCAGATTTGTTGTTTTTACAGATCATGTACCATTAGTTAGCATACTTCGAAACGCGACTTTAACTGACGCCAAGTACTCTTCCATAGTAGAAAGAAAATCGTCACGTCTGAGCAAATGTCATTTCGATATCTTTTATGTCAAAGGCGAACACAACATCTTTGAAGACGCAATTTCCTGGCCAGATTTCACGCTAAAACATTGGCCTTCGCCATTCATAATCAATTCCGTGACATTCAGTGAACCTGCACTCACACTATCCCTCTTGCAATTAGAACATATGGTTGACCCTCATATTGATAGATCAATAGTTCGTCTTACCACCAATTTCTTATGCCGAATCTGGGAACGTTTATCCGATGTTTTACTTCACTGTTATGCAGCCCAACAAGTAAGTTCTGTCATCCAGCCTTCATAGAAAAGTTTCCGACTCCATCTACACAATTTTTCATTCAAGATGCAAGGCAACTGTCAATATTCTTACAGATAGTTTCTGGGGTCACAGGCACAAGCAGAACGGTTAATTATGAGTCCCCAAGTTTGCTATTTATCAGAAAAACAAGGTCACACGGCACACATATGCTAAGTTGGAAAATTACCTAACCTCTTCACGCCTAGCCGTCGTCCACACCGACATAGTTTATCTGACGACGGTTAAAGGTTTTAGCTATCTTTTAAATATGATTGATAGTTTTACACGATGGCCTATGGCTTTAGGTCTTGGCAACATTTCTGTAGACGAAGTCACTAAATGCTTAATCTCTTCACGAATAGCAAATTATATTGTTCCCAACGTAGTCATTAAAGATAGAGGCACTTGTTTCTTATCTAAGCGTTTTTAAAATACCTTGCGTTTCATGGGATGCACCTTACGCTAGACGACTGTCTGCATAGAAAACTCAAGGCAGCTTTAGCATACTCATCCATTAATGGAAACTTGATCGATACATTACATTTAGTCCTACTTGCATTGCGTTCTGTACACATGAATCTATTAAATCGTCTACGTCACAACTTTTCTATGTCATGAACCTATGTCTGCCATGTCAGCTGCCACGTCTACTACCCGCAAAGGACGAATCACAAGGCGATGCTTCTCGCCGTTGACTTCATTCCGGTAACATGTCTGAACAGCATCCGAGACATACTCCTCGTCCAGTCCTCGTACCTGCAGCTCCACAGCTGCAAGAGAGTACTCGTTCGTAACAAGGCTGCTATTGCATGACTACAACAGAAGTATCACGTCTTTAACCTATTTCGCTCTGACAACCGAAATACTTCATTATCATGCAAGGTGCGACAACTACATTGGTAAGAATAGACAGGTTGAAACCGTTTATCAAACCGCCTGATCCTGGTAATGTACAACGATCTACACGCGTTTCAGGCTCAACCTGTCTACAATCTCAACCTAACAATAGATTGCTTTGCATAACGTGTAACTTATAATTTTGTTAAATTAATTTTCCGTTAGAATTTTGCACACCACGTTTGCTGTATGTCACGCGAGGTGACATCTATGGATCTACATGATTCATTTACCTTACTCACACTCACTTCTCTCACGTGGCATAACATGCTGTTCTTAGATAACATTTTTGTAGTATTTTTGAACAGTTCTTCGGTATTATGCCAAATCTGCAGCAATATTCGAGAAAGTTTTTTGTTTTTTTATTATTTGATTTTAATGTACAATTTTAACATCGTTCCTACATATGGTTCACACCTGAGATCACACTGCCTATTTCGTTATGACCAGCTACTTAGAGCTAATGCCATTTGGAACAACACTAAGTGGTCATCGGCTTTATATAATTGTACAGGCCACTTCCAATGTATACTGCAACTTCATCAGTTAAACAGTACACATTCAGTACAAATATCTTTACCACAACGTCAAGCACACACTAGCTATTTTGGTCGTATTCGTATTCTCATTGACTGCGATCCAACCTGATCAGGCTTCAACTGAACTCTGGTGACTTCAGTGGTTATTTATTTTGCAATTTTCACGCTGCAGGTCTCAAAACTTAATACTTTGTTCTATTTCGTTTCACGTAGTTGACCGGCCACTATAGCACACAGTCAGTGTTGCAATTACAAGTGGTTATTTGGCATCATATTGGAGGATGTTTTGTAGTTATAGTGATAGCCTTTGTAGGGCAGCTGTCTATTTAGGAATGATTTCCTAGAATTTCATGGTGGTCGTCATTCCCATCCGTTCCTTGATCAGACCCTGATATTTTCCGACGGGTGAAGTAAGAAAACTCATCCATTTTCAGACGTTTATTGCAAGTGATGTAGCTAAAGCATGAATTAATTCACAGTTAAACAAAACGGATCGTGCTCTAGACGGCAAAAAATGATATATTGTCAAAATAATTAAATGTGTAATACACAAGTAATTATCAGGAACACAAACGTCTGAATCGTAATGAATACTTGTTAATAATTAATAAAGTACGATGATATAAATCCAGACCGATTAGCAATTTAGTTTAAAGTCACTGATAATTTATGAGAAGAAACACAATAAATATTGTCACTGATAATTGATGGATAGAAATCGTGTAAAAACCGTCATAAAAAGCACCAAAAATAAAAATTCCACTGCTTGCTAGGCTTTGAATGATAAAATGCAAAAATCCTTCGAACTATAGAGTTTCGGATAAAAGATTGAAAAACACCTGATGTCATGATTAGTAGAATCATAACTGAACTGTTAGCAGTTGTATAAAAATGGTTAAGGCGAGTAAACTAAGTAAATCCAATGTTCGAACACAGAGACATATAAATTCACCACATGTTAACTGTGTATTGCGCGCGGGTGTCTTTTATTTATTAAACTAAACCCTATAAATTACAATTCAAATTTCAGTTCAAGAAATCTCAATTAAAACTACTTGAAACTAAAACAGATTGTTTCTAAAATCACAGTTAAGAGAAATATTGTGTAAAAACATAATTAGATTATTTCAACTTAAAGTGTACTATATTTGTCAAAATTGAACATCGTTGGGTTTTAACGCGGAGCCACGTGTTACATACACCCCCGATAATGAAAATTAGTAAACAATGAAGGGGGCTAACCTTACAGGATGTTTTATGGCTCTGCCGTAACGAGTAACCACTGATGTTGGCTCTGTCGACTATGATTCTGGTTCCTCTATATCTTGTGGCGGCGTGACGTCGTCAGTTGGCTCGGTTGATGGTGAGGTGTCAGGCGTCAGTTCTTAGTCAGGAGGAGACTGTCTGGAGGTGGAGTTATCGTTTCTTCACCGCCTGATGGGTCAACATCGCGGAACAGCGGGTCATTTGGATCAACGTCGGCCGGGGATAGTCTGTGTTTGGAGACAGCTTCAGCTTTGCCATTAATCTCCAAAATGATGTAATTCTGACGTCGATCTAACACACGATAAGGACCGCGCTTCGGTTTGGCTAGAATCCTGTTATCCATATCTTTGTTGACGAAGAACCATTTGCAGCTATCAAAATCTTTGCGTTTATAAATTGGACCATGTTGCTGACGTGTAGGACAGATCGGCCGATTCTGAGCGTTATATTGTAGAAAACTGCGAAGTGGAAACAGAAATGCCGGATCGTTCATCGTTATTGCAGTTTCAGAGCGTGATCGGACTAGTTCGCCAGGCAGCCGTTGACATTCGCCAAATACCATTTCAGCGGAACTACATTTGATCGGCTCACGAGGTCTTGTACGCATTGATAGGAGTACTTTCGGTAAAGCCGCAAGCAAATTTTCTTCTGGGCTGGCCTTGAGCGCTGCATTCAGTTCCCGGTGGGGCTTTTCGACGAAACAATTTGCTCTCGGATTGCGAGTCACGGTCACGGAATGTTTGAAACCATAATATTTCAGTAGAGCTGCGAACTCTTCGCAGAGGAACTGACAGTGTCTTGCTTCATGTCTGGCAGTGGTACGGCCTCATACCATCGAGTGGTGCGATCCCGTATTGACAGTAGATATCGCATATTGTTCACGGCAGGTAAGGTTACCAGATCAACGTGTATGTGCGTGAACCGGACTTTGGGAACTTGAATGACTTGTGGCGCCGTTTTAGTGTGTCTCGTCACTTTGCATTTCTGACATTCTAGACATTGTTTTGACCACATCTTGATATCTCGTCGCATGCCAGGCCAAAAATACGTTCTGGATAGAATTTCTACTGATGCTTCGCCAGATGGGTGGCTCAATGAATGGTAGACTTCGAAGATCTTGTGACGGAGTTTTTCAGGTATAAACGGCCGAGGGCCCACGCCAGTTATTTCACACTGCAGCAGAGTTCCATCATAATCAAATGTTTTCAGGCGATTGACATCAAATGTCCGAAGTGATGGATCATCTTGCTGAGCTGCTTGCAATTCCTGAGTGCTTATAGGTGAAGGACACAGTATTGAGGCACAGAGATCTGCAGGACGGCTTAGGGAGTCTGCGACCACGTTTTCTGATCCTTTGACATGAGTGACTTCATATTCATACTCGTGTATTCGTGTAAGTTGTGAGTTGACACGTCGTGAATATAAATACTCCTTCTTTCCTCTGAGCATCGGGAGTAGAGGAAGATGGTCTGTGTAGATCTTGAACTTTCGGCCATCCAGATAGTTGTGGAAGTGTAGGATCGACCGGTAGATTGCGAGTAAATCGTTCCCTAGTGTATCATATCGCGTCTCGCGAGGTTGTAGGTTTTGCGAGTTGAAGGCGATAGGTCGGTGTATGCCATTGATGGACTGTTGAAGTACTGCGCCTATGGCTACGTCGGATGCGTCAGTGATCAATTCAAAAGGTTGAGACCAATCAGGAGAATGTAGCATGGTCGCTTTGCATAAGGCCCTTTTGGCATCCTCGTAAGCCTGCATGTCGTCCACGTTGAGCTGAATTAGTTGTGATTTCTTGACAAAACGGCTTTCTGGCACGAGATATTTGTGAAGAGATGCCAGAATCTTGGCAAGGCAGGGTACGAATCGAGAATAGTAGTTCATCTTGCCCAAGAATCGTCGTAATGCTTGAACGTTGGTTGGAGGCTGTAGATCTTGAAAAGCACGAACCTTAGCTGGTATAGGTGTCATGCCTTTCTCTGAAATTTGATGACTGAGGAATTCAATTGATTTTTTTGCAAAGACACTTTTGTTGCCATGATGTCGGAGACCATAGTCTGCTAGACGTGTGAGTAGAATTTCAATATTCCGTAAATGTTCGGACATTGAGATGAAGAATACCAGGATGTCGTCTAAGTTGAAAATTACAAATGATAGACCATCTAATATTTCGTCCATAACGCGTTGGAAGGTTTTCGAGGCATTCTTGAGACCGAAAGGCATATAGTGTAGTGGTCTTTCTTCAACCACTTGTATAGACGTGCCCGCAGAACGTCGTCTTGCTCTTCGACGGATTCTCGCAGGAACGTGGCCATCTTCTGGAGTGCCGGAGGGAGCTTCTTTATGAATAATCGCATTGAGATTTACTTGGGCAGGTTGAATCCCAAGGCTTTCTACTCCACCTCCCTAAATAGCACAGAAGGTGTGCGGCTATCAAGGGACATCTGGCTCATCAATTCTGTAAGCCTGTCTTCTCGATCTGGTGTCAGGCGCTGCTTGACGGCGCGTTGCAGACTCTTCCATGGCTGCGCACATGTTCCCTTAGTGTATTGATGCAGGATGTCTTTAAGTCCGCGTCTGAAAGACATTGGGATTGTCTCCCAAGCCCTCAAAAATATTGAACCCTCGTCTGTTATATTGGACACCTTGGCCAATAAAGTAACATCGTCGACCCACTCGTCAAGGTAGTCTGGATCGAATTGGCATATTTTGTACTGTGTCCACGTGTTGGTGCGAACTGTTGCTGGGCTCACCACCGGGCTTCCTGCATTTCCTGAACTGGGCGTCATCTTATGTGTATGAGTGTTGTCGAGAATAGATGGCAGTGTAACATCATCCTCACCCGTCATCGTGCGGCTGTCTTCGAGCATTGTGATCTCGAGAGGGTGTTTTTTCTGTGATATGTGTCTTAGAATTTACTTTCCTTCGTGGCATTCATCCAAAGTGCTTGAAGTTCTCAAAATCTAGATGTTTATTAATTCTCTGCTGGCTGTGAGTTCGACGAAACGGGGCACCATTTATGTAGGCGTTTTGTGGGGTTATTTCCTCCCTACATATGATTGGAATCGGCTGTTGTAATCCATTTTATGATCAATCCCCGGCCTTTTCCTGACGGGTGATGTGAGAAGGCTAATTCGAATGATCACATATGTATTGTACAAAAAGTAGCAAGGCTAATGCATAGTTAGTCCAAATTGAACGTGTTATAGACGGCAATAAAATGAAATTTTGTTAACACAATTGAATGTCTTATACACAAGTCACAGTCAAACAAAATTGTCCGTGCTCTAGGTGGCAAAAGAATTGAATACTGTTTACAAAGTTGAATATCTTATGCACAAGAAATTATTCTTTCACAAATGTCTGAATTGTGGTTAATACATGTAACGGATTGCAAATATATGATGATATCAGTAAAGTCACTGGTAAAGTTGTCACTGGTGATAAGTAGATCAAAATCGTGTAAAAACTTCAATGAAAAGAATTCACAAATAATTAACTCACTGTTTGCTATGGTTTTAATTTATTTAATTATAATAATCCATTGTACTCTGAAATTCGGATAGGTATAATTAGATGCGAACAGTAAGTCACTTGTATAAACTGCGAATAATCCAACTAATTGAAATAAATCCACTATGGCACTATAATCCACCGCATGTTCCATTCGTATTGCGCACGGGTGTCTATTTAATAAAAAACCCATTAATTACAAATAAAATTGCAGTTTCAGAAATCTCAATTAAAACTACTTGAAACTAACAGAGATTGTTCCTAAAATCACAGTTAAGAGAAATATTGTGTAAAAACAGAGTTAGATTATTTGACCTAAATGAGTACCATATTTGTCAAACTTGAACATCGTTGGGTTGTAACGCGGAGCCGCATGTTACATTATATCACAGCTTAGACCTCAGTCAAGCCAATATTCTTGTTGCTGAACAACTAGTTAAACGTATTCGATCATCTATTTATCGGGTTTATATGTGTTCCAGTCACCACGGTGTTGCCGCAGACAATTCTGAGCCTTCGAACAGCAGATAACATATACGGTTCAGACTACTCTACATATTCCAGTGCATCCAAACGAAGGAACACCAGCCAACCAGCCGGGTCATACAGCAAGTGCTAGAAGTATTTCTAGAAACTGCAACAATACTTTACTTTCACTAAATTTGTCAGTGTACGCTTTTTTCGGCTTTGCTAAGGGCTGTGGAGGGTAAGTAAATTAATGGACATCAATTAACTCCTCATATAAAGATAAATCATATTTTATTTTTGGACATTTGATGTTATCGCTGGTTTCGTAAGACAATATTGTGTTCTTGAAAAATATTGTAAATTATTTAGAAGCTTCTTTTGTTCATATTGCCGAAGTTTTTCACTTTTCTGGATGCATGTTTATAAGAGAGTTTTATCTGAGTTGCTGAGTTGCACAAGCGGTATACTGCGTGGTTCTATCTGGGTACTCTGCTAATAAAGTTTTGAAATTAACATTCATCTGTCGTTCTTAATACACATTATTGGGAAGGATCTCAAATTTGCTTCAGGTAATTGACGTGGATATTTGTTTTCAAGGTCACCACCGTATCATTATATCATCTGTGGATATCAGCGTATTTTGGTGGGTATTCTTGTTATAATATATAAATTGCAAGAAATCCTATCCTAATATTATGGCTAGTTTATCAAATATAGAGGATACAGAGCAATTAGCAAGTAGTCTTAAGGAATGTAGTTTAAATGGTAGTTCAGAAGAACATAAGTGTTCCAAATTAGATGACCATACCGCAGATATGGATTATACGGCCCTGGCATCTCAGAGGCTCTCTTGTGTTAGTGACCAAAGGGCCTCTACAGGGACATTTACAGTAACTATTCTCAGACAAATCCTGTCTTAACTTGTTCTTGTTACATCACGCGTCATTTACTTGAAGCCGGCGCGTTTGCAGCCTCAATATATTTGTAAGGAGACAAAGCAATTCGCCGACGTATTGCGTAAATTAAATTCAATTCAATTTACGCTGCACCAATGAGAAAATAGCGAAATTTGCCGTTAACTAATGGTGTGCAAGCAGCTAATCTAGGTTATTTAAGCACGGTGAATTTACCATGCAAGTCAGTTGTCGCGTTTGCCTTCTGCTGTGCGTTTCGCCTACTTGCTGTCACCCATTGTCACCTACGCTGATTTTTTGGGCTTGCTTCACACAGATTGGCAATTTCAGTCACGCCAATCTTGTTGCTGTACAACTAGAGAGATGAGCTAGTTACTGCAGAACTTCAACGAGATTACTCAGCGGGTTTTTAAACGCCACAAGAGAAGGAACCACAACCCAACTCAACCTGAGCTGATCTCATGTGTCTAGGAGTACATCTGGATTTTGCTACACTAACTGACCATCTCGGTATTTGCCAGAGAACGCAGACCGGCCCTGTTAAGGGCCAACAGCAGTACTAACTCAGCCATCCTGGCACCAAAACTGGCTTTGTAAAGTCAAACGGGATTTACTTTTTAAATGCCCCAGCTTCAAGTAAATGCCGTAAGACATTACAAACTCGGATGCAGTGCCATAAAAAAGAGATAGTATTGTTGGGGCTCTTAACAGGGCCGGTCTTGTGTTCTCTGGCAAATGCCGAGAAGGTCCGTATGTGTGATGTTGTCCAGAAATACTCCTAGACTCTTGAAACCAGCTCGGGTTGACTTGGTTTGTGGTTCCGTCTGTTGTGGCGTTGGAATCTCGCTGAGTAACTCCGTTGAAGTTCAGCAGTAATTGACTCTTCTCTCTCATTGTAGAGCAACAAGATTGGCGTTACTGTTGTTGCCAAAGTTGGTAAATCAAGGCCAAATATCAGCGTATGTGAAAGGTGGGAGACAGCACGTCGGAGACACGCACAGAAGAAGGCAAAAGCGACAACTGAACTTCATAGTAAATTTACCGTACTTAAGTGACCATGTAATAGCCATATATGGCTACTTGCACATTATTGGTTAACAGCAAGTTTCGCTTTTTACTCATTGGTGCAGCGTAAACCGAATTGAATTTAATTTACGCTATATGTCGGCAATTCCTTGTGTCGTTACAACTTGAAGCTGGGGCGTGTAAACGCCCCGGCTTCAAGTAAATGCCGTACGACGTTACAAACTCGGTTAAGGTGCTCTGAATAGAGATTAGTTACTGATATTGGGGCCCTTAAGAGGGCCGGGTAATGCGTTCTCTTGAAGTCTTCAGCGTTGAAGATGTCCTAGAGCCTTGGGTGGACTCTGGTTGATTTGTTGCTCCCGTGGTTGAGCTGTGATCGCGTTGTGGATGGTGTCCAGCAGGTCCTGCACTCAATTGGCTTGTCTCTCCGGTATCCCGCAACAGGATGAGTAGGTATTGACAGCCGACAGAGCGCACACGTATTGACAACCGACAGAACGCACACGCGTGAAGCAGGTAGAAGGCAAATGCCACAACTGACTTGCATGGTAAATTACCGTGCTTAAATAGCATGCAATATGTGTACTTGCATACTATTGGTTAAACGTGGTTAGGCGTGGTTAAACGGCAATTTGCTTTTTTCTCATTGGTGCAACGTAAATAAATTTGAATTTAATTTACGCAATATGTCCGTGATTGATTATGATTACAGACTTATTTGGCAAACATACCCCGGCCTCAAAGTAAATGCCGTACGACGTTACAAACTCGGTTAAGGTGCTCTGAATAGAGATTAGTTACTGATAGGGGGCCCTTAAGAGGGCCTGGTAATGCGTTCTCTTGAAGTCTTCAGAGTTTGAAGATGTTCTAGAGCATTGGGTGGACTCTGGTTGAGTTGTCGCTCCCGTGGTTGAGCTGTAATCGCGTTGTGGATGGTGTCCTGCAGGTCCTGCTCTCAATTGGCTCGTCTCTCCGGTATCCCGCAACAAGATGAGTCACGGATGTAGTTAGTTGTTGGTGAAACTATCAAATCACCAGCGTAGGTATTGACAGCCGACAGAGCGCACATGTATTGACAGCCGACAGAACGCACACGCGTGAAGCAGGTAGAAGGCAAATGCCACAACTGACTTGCATGGTAAATTACCGTGCTTAAATAGCATGCAATATGTGTAATTGCATACTATTGGTTAAACGTGGTTAAACGTGGTTAAACGGCAATTTGCTTTTTTCTCATTGGTGCAACGTAAATAAATTTGAATTTAATTTACGCAATATGTCGGCGAATGATTTGTGTCGTTACAACACTTTCCTCTCTGAAAAAAATATTCCTCTCTGCGAGGCTAGATAAGAAATGCATGACAGAGTTCGAACCAAGTTAAGCAAAAATATGATGAACCTTAAGTGCTGGGCTTAAATATGCTTGTTGGTTGCTTCATTAATGATATGGTGCCAGGTAACCACTAGGAATTGCTACACAAATTGTTAGCTCTAGTGGACGGTCATAGCACGTGAGGCAAAAATAGAGCAGTGTAAGTTTTTTGGAGCCGCAGCGTGAAGATTTCGAGGTAAATCGCCTCTGAATTTGCCAGGTTTAAGATAAAAAAAAAACCTAAGCAGGTTGGATCGTTGTCAGTGTTTGTATACGACCAAAGGAGCTAAAGTGCTCGACGTTGTGGTCATGGCAATTGTAGAGTGGTCTTTGTGAAATAGATAAAGTTGAGATATGCATTGAAAGTGGCCTGTACCATGATATGAAGCTGATCACTACTTAGTGTTGCTACACTAAAGCGTTAGCTCTAAGTAGCTGGTCATACCAAAATAGGCAGTGTAATGTCATGTGTGAGAAATACATTATAATGTAAAAATATATATACATTAAAATCAAAGGTAATTGCATAAAAATATGTACACGAACATTGCCTCAGAGATGGCATAATACCAAAGAACTGTTCAAAAATGCTACACAATTGTTAGCTAAGAAAAGCTGGTTATGCCACGTGAGACAAATACGAAAATTAACGTAAGGTTAAAAAAAATTATAGTTAATGTTAATGTTTTTTAGAAAAATTAATTACGCGTTATGCAAAGCAGGTTGAGATTGTGGGCAGACGGAGCCTGAGACGTGTGTGGAAGGTTGAACGCTCTCAGGATCAGGTGGTTCGATAAACGGTTTTAACCTGTCTATGCTTACTGATGTCGGTGTAGCGCCTTGCATAATGATGAAGTATTTTGGCTGTCTTAGTAAAATCGGGTAAGGACCGCGATACTTGGGTTGTAGTGGTGCAACAGCATTGTCATTGCGAACGAGTACTCTCTTGCAGCTGTGGAGCTGTGGGTGAACGAAGACTGGACGAGGCGTGTCTCGGCTGCTGTTCGGACATGTTACCGAAATGAAGTCGAAGGCGGGTAGCTTCGTTTTGTAGGTCATCTTGTGCCGGTAGTAGACGTGGGAGCTGACTAGGCAGGCGTAGATCCATGCCATACAAGAGTTGTGACACAGACGTTTTAATGGATTCTCGAGTACGAGAACGCATGGCCAGCAGAACTAAAGGTAGTGCATCGACACAGTTGCCATTAATGGACGAGGATGCTAAAGCTGCTTTGAGTTCCCTATGCATTCTCTCTATCATACCATTAGCTTGGGGATGGTAGGCAGTCATCTGGCGTAAGATGCATCCGCTGTACCGCAAGGTGGTTTTGAAACGATCAGATGAGAAGCAAGTGCATCTGTCCGTGATGACCTCATTGGAACACCATAATTGGATATCCATGCAGAGATAAAACCGTTAGTTACTTCGTCTGCAGAAATGACGCCAAGAGGTAATGCCGCAGGCCACCGTGTAAATCTATCGATCATAGTTAGAAGGTAGCTGAAACCTTGAACCTTTGTGAGATGAACTATGTCGATGTGGACGATGGCTAGGCGAGAAGTAGACCGAAAATATTGCAACTTAGAACGAGTGTGTCGTGTGATCTTGTTTTTCTGACAAATTGCACACTCTGAGACCCATCGTTTAACATTCTGCCTAAGTCTGTGACCCCAGAAACGATCTGTAAGAAGTCGGACAGTCGCTTGGCTTCCTGGGTGAGAAATTGAGTGAATTGAATCGAAAACCTTTCTCTGAAGGCTGGTCGGCAGAACTGGCTTGTTGGGCTGCGTACCCGTGAAGTAAACAATTGGTAAGCCTTCCCACAGACGGCATATGAACTTGGTTGGGTGACGGGCTATTGATCTTTGAATGTGAATGTCACCACGTTGTTCAGTTCGCAGGAGAGTTGGTGTTAGTGCAGGTTCACTGAGTGCCACGGAGTTGACAGTGAATGGTGACAGCGAAGGTGGTTGTAGAGAGACGTCTGGCCTAGACAGGGCATCTGCAATGAAGTTCTGTCTGCCCTTGACGTGAAAGACGTCAAATTGCCATTCGCTTAGACGAGAAAGCTGTCTTTCCACTCTGGCAGGGTACTTGGCGATAGATGAAGTTACGTTTCGCAGTGCGCTAACTAGTGGTGCATGATCTGTGAAAACAACAAATCTGCTACTGCCAATGATGCTGATAAAATAGCGCACTGCGTCGTGGATGGCGAGAAGTTCTCGGCCGAAAGTGTCGTACCTCGTTTCTACTGGTTGGAGAGTACGCGAGTAGAAACTGATAGGCTTCCGAACTCCGTCGATCTCTTGTTCCGAAGTGGCTCCAATAGCGAATTCAGAAGCATCTGTCGTGAGTAGAAATGGCTTTTCGAAATCTGGATGCGTTAGCATTATGGCATTTGCTAACGAGTTGATGGCAAGTCGAAGTAATTCCTCGTCTTCGGATGACCAAACAATGATGGAATTCTTGCTAAGTCCTTTTCGGTTCCGCAGGTGCCTGCACAAAGGATAAAGTTGTTTTGAAAGGCCTGGAAGGAACTTGCGATAATAGTTTAGTAATCCCAGGATTTTCTGCAAATCGCTCAAAGTCCTTGGTGACTTGATATTCTTGATTGAATTAGTCTTTGACGGCAACGGTTGAATACATTGGGCCGTGATACGATGCCCTAAGAAGTTGACGGATGAAGTTGCAATCTGCGTCTTGTCACAGTTGATCTTGAGTCCGTGGTTGGATAAGCGTGAGAGGACATTTCGTAGATGTTTCGCATGAGATTCTAGATCTGAACTGAATACCATAATGTCATCTAGATATGACATACAATAAGCAGAGTCGTCGCGAAGTATGTTGTCTATGAATCTTTGAAATGTCTGAGTAGCACACTTGAGTCCAAAAGGCATGTAAAGATATTCAAAAAAGGCCAAATGGAGTGATGACTGCAGTTTTCTCGATATCCTCTGGTGCTACCGGGATGTGATGGTATGCTTGTCTGAGGTCAATCACTGAGAAGAAATTGCTGCCGTTGAGTTTTTCAAGTAAAGTGTTGATATTTGGAATGGGATATGCATCAGATTTTGTCACTGAATTTAGCTTACGGTAGTCTCCACAGGCTCTGTACGATCCGTTTGATTTTGAGACTAAGTGCAGGGGTGACGCCCATGAACCTTTTGATGGTCTGATGATTCCCTCTTCCAAAAGCCTTGAGAATTCTTCTTGGGCAGCTTTCAGCTTAGCAGAAGCCAGTGGTCGCTTCTTAAGTGCAATAGGTTGTCCTTCTGTGACGATATGATGCATCGTGTTGGAGACTCGTAGCTCTGACTTGTTAAGATTGAAAAGCGATTTGTATTTTAGAAGAGCTGCTGATATCTCTGCTGAATGATGCACTGGGGTTGGCTGAATGACCTGTAACTCCAAACGCTCGGAGGCAAGTGTCCAAAAACTTTGTTCAAGTCCGGTGGAGGGGTCGATGATTATTTGATTGGCAAGATCAACAATGAGCCGAAATTTTAGAAGGAAATCAAGGCCTATTATATTATGTGAGACCTTCGCAATGATGAAGTTGTGGGAAAATTCACGTCGTAGACCTATGTTGAGTGTGCGGTATTAGCAGCCATAAGTTGGTATGGGCTCGCCTGTAGCTGTTGCGAGAAGAACGCCTAGCGACATCTCGGCCATTAAATCACCTTTGAGAACTGAGACTGCCGCACCTGTGTCTACGATGTACTCTTCGCCAGTTTTGAAATCAAGAAGGTGCAGAAGTTCGTTTGGCTGTTTGGCCGGGTCATACAAACAAGTAGGCTGGTGATTGCGACCGGCATTGTCTGTTTGGTTCTCTATGTGAAAAATTCGGCGTGGACGAAAAGGGTCGACAGGGATGTTGGATTGTAGTTGGCTTCTTCCCTGTAGCGCCGTTGATGCAGTTGATGTGCAGAAAGTGCGGTCTTCTACTTCCTGCGCCAGACGTTTCCCGATACTGATGCACCCTTATGCCTGCGGTCTGTTGTCCTCTCCGTCAGCTGTGGAAATTGACACTCATTCGGAAATTCTTCGGAACGACAAAGACAAACTTGGCAAGCATAAAAACTTCTGGTGGTTATAACACCAGTTCTTTGGGGCATATTTATTAAATGATTGCGGAGATCTCGATCGCCGCCTACCATTATAATTTGACTTGGAAACGAATTTTGGTCGAGCATTCATTTGATTTATCTCCGATTTGGTAATGGCCAATCCTTCTAGAACTTTGGCCATGTTCGCCACTGTTCTCTCTAAAGAGGAGATTCTATCATCTTGCGGGGGTGAAGAAAAGGATGATGGATTCACTTTGAGTTCCAAAACCCTATATTCTAACTCACATCTCTCAGATAAGTCATCTATAGAGAGAGTGTTGGGGAGCTGTCTGGCAAAGAGTTTTAATGTTTGGGGAAGATTAGCCTCATGATCAGAAATGTTGGTTTTATACCAACGTTTCCGTAATTCCCTCAGTATTTCTATGGGGCCAAGATTTGGCATATCTAACTGCGCATATTTGTTTATTATCTGCTCAGTTTCCGTGGGTCCAAGCAAGGATTCTACCTCGTTTTGTAGGCCCAAAATGGGATTAAAAAGCTTCCTAATGGCCTCAAGCTTAGGATAAATCCGTCGCTGCAATTCAGAAGGTAGTTTAGCAAAAACCTTCGACAGTGTTTGATAACTGTCATAATCAGGAAACAGGGAGAAAGCGGAGTCTACGCGCATAAAGAATAGCTCACTATCTCCATCCCAAACAGGAACATCAATATCTCTAATTGGACCTGACATTTTAACAATCTTACGGGATCTTAAAAGCATAAATTTATAATCAATATGAAAATATATAAATATACTTTAACGAAACGCTTACCCACAAACAGCTTCCACAGTTGCGTTTGACGTGTACGTACGGTGCCGTTTCGTACGTAGGAATGTTAAATGGAGGCCCAGTTGGCCTTTGATGACAATGTATTATAATTATCCCCACTAATCCACGAATATATATACCCAACAGATTTCCCAGAAAACCACGATCAGGGTAAAGAAAACACAAATGTCAATCTATTTACCCCAAATAGATGAAAAATGAAGTCAATTTTATTTATACCAAAAAAATCAGAACAATAATCAATATCCTGGCGCGGTCGCCAATTTTGTAAACACCCCGGCTTCAAGTAAATGCCGTACGACGTTACAAACTCGGTTAAGGTGCTCTGAATAGAGATTAGTTACTGATATGGGGGCCTTTAAGAGGGCCTGGTAATGCGTTCTCTTGAAGTCTTCAGAGTTGAAGATGTCCTAGAGCCTTGAGTGGACTCTGGTTGAGTTGTCGCTCCCGTGGTTGAGCTGTAATCGCGTTGTGGATGGTGTCCTGCAGGTCCTGCACTCAATTGGCTCGTCTCTCTGGTATCTCGCATCAAGACGAGTAGGGATTGACAACCGGTAAAGTGCAATATGCGCTGACAGCCGATCAAGCAAATACGCGAAGCAGGTAGAATGCAAATGTCACAACTGACTTGCATGGTAAATTACCGTG